>CAXKVW010001654.1:0-36600 GCA_964058825.1 Carex arenaria
CCTTTTCTATATTTTATTTATTTATTTTTCTATTAACAAAAAAATCGGACCAAATTTGAACTGAATCAAAATCATTTGCTTATGCACAATTTCTCCCATGTCATGCCAATTTATGAAGCATTATGTTGTTATGAGAAGGAGAGTGGGGCATCATTGTATACGGGCGAGTATTCTCTGTGGAGTTTTGCGGTGTGGAGCTGATTGGACGGTCCATATTTACTCTCAACCGGTGAGTGTTCGGGATGATGGAGGGGGCAGTATTTTTTTTGCTTTGAGATTCGTGCCAAAATCTTATTTGGTCCGTCCGATCAAAGCGAACGAACCAGATTAGAAGCACCGCAGAGGATGCCATTACCATTGAATACTACTAATTTAATTAAATATATCATATGAGTCATTTTAAGTTGAGATATTCTAGTATTTAAACTTCAAAGAAAACCATTCTTCCACATTCAATAAACGTATGAACAATTACCATAAATTGTTAATTTTCCGCACATGATATTACTATTATATATAATATAATAATATGTCAATTCAATTGAGGAAATCATTTTTATTCTGTCGAAATTTATTTAATGCTCAATTTATTTCCCAAAAAAAATAATGCAAAATATGAAGTTTACTATAGTCAAATTCTTAAATATTCAGACATTATAATATTTCGTTATTTTAATATTATTGTTCAAGATCTAATGAAATTATGAAATAGTCACCACATCTGCATGATTGTTAGATAATAATAACGTGACACTGTATCTCTGTGAACACAACAATTTAATGCTATAAACTAATTCAACATCGCACAATGTATCATGTGACCTTGCTTCGTGCAACACATGGATAAAAAAAAAATTTGTTGTGTTGAGATATTTTTTTATTCTCATTAAACATCCACTCCGTCCCTCGAATAAAGGTTTAAGTATAATATTAAATATTAATATAAATGTAATAAGAGGATATAATTATACCATTTTATGATGACACATCTTGACACTATATATTTATAAGTTATTTTTGCGATTTCAAAGTCTAAACAGTTGATCCGGACTGTCAAACATGATCTCCAGATTAAAATGTGCTCGGAGATCAAATTTTATATTTTTTGGAATTTTTTTAGTATTTATTATGATATATATAAAATTGTTGTTTTTAGACAATTCTGAATTATTAAAAAATAGCGATTTCAAAGTTTATAAATAAATAGTAAAAAAGTTTCTAAACAAATGTAAAATTTGGTCTCCAGATATAGTTTAATATGGAGATTATGTTGAACGATTCGGATTGACTGTTTGAATTTTGAAATCACAAAAATATGGTGTGAAGATGTGTCACCATAAACTGGTGTAATTGGATCCTAATAATCATATTCAAAGTATAAATTGTAATTATGAAGGTCCATAATGAAATGGTTTTCATATTTTTTGACCAAACCATGAT
The DNA here is from genome assembly GCA_964058825.1 of Carex arenaria. Classification (NCBI taxonomy): domain Eukaryota; kingdom Viridiplantae; phylum Streptophyta; class Magnoliopsida; order Poales; family Cyperaceae; genus Carex; species Carex arenaria. The sequence goes on from CAXKVW010001654.1 coordinate 1,441, forward strand.
AAATTGTTCATCTTGACCTCTGGCTAAATGGTTAATTTTATTTTTTTTTAACATGATAAAAGAAATCGAACTTTCAGTTCATTCCTGATAATTCCTTGTCCCCTGGACACGCTTGATATTTTGAAAGTTTGGTAGGTGAACACATGAAGTTTCAATTTTATTTTGTTAAGTCAAACTCTTATTACATTTATCCATTAATTATGTACCTGCCATGTGAAATTAGAATATCAGTGATTTAATTTCCCAGCTTTATTTTTTCCGTTGACAGGTAATGCGTTTACACTTTTTACAATTTGCGCAAAACAATTATTCATTCAGCCGCTTGAAAAAAAAAAGATGAGGTTTGGTCCAAATGGATTTGGACCGGACACGGTCCAAAGTCTCTAAAAATTATACGATTAAAGTCCGAACAGTCGATTCGAACCGCTCAACATGATTTTCATATTAAAACGTGCTCAGAGACCAAATTTTATATTTTTTGAAAATTATTTACTATTTTTTTTAGATAGGTCCAAAAACAGTGATTTTGTACGTATCTAAAAAATAGTAAATAATTTAAAAAATATATAAAATTTGATCTCTAAGCACATTTTAATATGAAAATTATGTTGAGTTGTTCGGATCGACTATTCAGACTTTAATCATACGATTTTTAGAGGCTTTGGACGGTCCAAATATCTATTGATTTGATGCAATAGGACAAGATCTAACGGCTATGATTCGTCATTCTCAGTACAAAATCTGCACCCTTAACTGGAAGCTTTTTTTTTTTTTTTGAAATTCCCTTTATTCAAGTCATAACTGGTGATTAACCTTCCACAATTGATGATTAACATTTTAACACAACTGATAATTAAAATTTTAATATAATATATTCCAATAAAAAAAAATCCGAAATGAGGTTCAATTCTCTTAAATAGTGTGAATCCTTAATACTATTCCAAGCTACTAATCTACGTTTGGGTGTGTTTGGATTAGCGAATAGCCACTATTATTTGTTTGTCTTTTGTGGGATTGTTCACTATTCTACTAATCCTACAAAATATTAGAATAGCTACTATTCTCAAATTAAAATAGCTACTATCCTTGCACTATTCTTGATTCATCCAAACGCACAAAATATTTTATTGTCTCAACTCTCAAATGATAATGCTTATTGAGTAAGAAACGCATTTAAAACTCGATTGAAAGTATCTTTTTGAGTATTTAAAGTGAAGAAATTTGGTCTCATTTCTATCTAAACAAACATTATTCCCTCAAAAGTACCTAAAGTAGTCCACCCCAAAATAAATTCATATTATCTAAATTTCCCAATCAAAGACCTTTAACATGAATTCATATACCTAAGTGAACTCAATTTTTTTAGTTTAAATCCGGACCATCTGATCTGTTTTAGCACAGATATTAAAATAATCATGTGCATTTTATCTTGAACTGCATTAGTCCAAATTCTAATCGGACGGGTTCGGATCTAAACTCAAAATTTGAGTCATGACCCGGACTCCCTAACACGACATTTTTAATTATGCAAAATGTTCGTAATTAATTCTCAAGCAACAATATTAGTGAGAAGCAAATCCCTACTCCTGTACTCTAACAGCGAAGTTCCAAAATAAGAATTCAGAGTAGGTACGATGGGCATCGGACCGATGGGTGTAATGACCATTCGATTGCATTAAGATTCGTGCAGATGATATTAATATCCGTGCACATCTGCTTCAGTTTCCGTGCGCACAGATTTTAATACTAATCGTAGAGTGCTAATGCTAATCGCACAAATTTGTTTCAATTTCCGTACGTCACAGATCTAAAATAGTTCAAAATAAATATGACTTCACCACCACCCACAAAAAGAAAGATTAAAGATGAAGTCATAATAATCACTACCTCGGAATTTACATCAAAATCGACAATTAATCACCAAATCAAACTGCCACAGTGCCACTCCTCGCTTGCTCTAATTCATATTACCTGGGTTAACTTCAATTAATGGGTCTCGGTGCATTCCACCTCGGGCCGGATTGGCCTGGATTCTAATCAGACGGTGAGGATCTAAACTCATAATTTGAGTTCCTTCAGAGGATCCGTGTCTCATATTTCTCTCTCTTCATCACGAAGCAACCAACCGGTTTCGGTTTTCCCTTCTAGAGCGAGAGAGAGAGACCCTCTACCTCCCTCCGTTGACACCTTGTCGGTGCACCTCCTTTCCTTCTCTTCCTCCCTTCTATCTCTCTCTCTCTCTCTAGCCATGTCGCTCAACCTCCAAAGTTTTACCCAAGCTCTCGCCAAAACCGCGGCGGTAATCGAAAAGAGGGTCCAGAACACGGTGCAGGAGGTCACCGGACCTCGTCCCCTCCAGGACTACGACCTACTGGACCAATCCGGTTCGGCGGGTCCGGGACTCGTTTGGAAGATCTACCCGGCCCGGCCCCGCGCCTCCGCTCCCTCCACTCAATACCCGCTCGTTTCCGTCTGGGTTCTGGACAAGCGCGCCTTGTCAGAGACCCGGGTTAAGGTGGGTTTATCGAAGGCTGTTGAAGATGCCTTTTTGGATCTGATTCGTGCGGATGCTACTCGACTGGTGCGGATCAGACATCCTGGCGTTGTGCATGTGGTTCAGGCGCTGGACGAGAGCAAGAACGCAATGGCCATGGCGACTGAGCCTCTGTTTGCTTCAGTGGCAAATGCCTTGGGGAATTGCGAGAATATTTCAAAGGTGCCCAAAGAGCTCAAGGGGATGGTATGGATTGTTTGAAATATTGGATTTCTGTCTTTAATTAACGTTGTGCTTTTTATGCTTGTTTGTTTGCAATTTGTGTTGGATCTGGGAATTTTGCCTTTAGATTGGTCAGGGACTCAATTGTTACTTGAAAACATTATACAGTAATTTTTTTATTCTATAACTGTTCCAAAATTAGGCTCACTATCCTGTTTGTAAAATGATATTACAATACATTTATGATTTAACATTTCATTTTCTATCCTATTCTCCTAGGAAATGGGTCTACTTGAGGTGAAACATGGCTTGCTTCAGCTGTCAGAGACATTAGATTTTCTTCACAACAATGCTCGGCTTATTCATCGAGCTATTTCCCCAGAGGTCTTTTTTTTTTTTTTACAATCTACTATCGCTATCCACTAATGTATCGATTGCCCTTTCTAAGAGATTTGCTTTTATTCTAGTCCATTCTTTTATATTATTTCAGACTGTGTTTATCACATCAAGTGGGGCATGGAAATTTGGTGGATTTGGGTTTTCAATAAATCAAGACCAAGCATCAGCCGGTCTTACACCAGCGCAGCAATTTCACTATTCGGTTAGTGTGCTAGTCACTATGGTGTCAATAATGGATTACCACATTGTACTCTTTGTCCTCTGGTATGCATTATACAATTGCATATTGAATGTGTAAACAATGGATAATAATCCGGTTAGTTCCTGCAATGTACAAACTGTGTTGTAGAACAGTAGAAGCCTGGTACCACCGAATCGAACCTCATTGTTTGTTTTAAATTGGTTCTCATTTACATATGGTAGTAACCAAGATGATGGTTCTTTTATCTGAATATTCTGTACCTGTGCATTAGACCCATCTGAACATATCTATCACTCCTAGTATATTGCTATTATTTATTTTTATCTATCTTTGTCTGCTTCCGATTATTTTTGGGAATAGTTTTTGCTAAACTATCAAAAGACATAAGCTTGAAGTATCATCATTGAAACCCAACACTATTACAATAATCTACAGTACTTTATTAGGGAAATTTGGCAATGCTACAAAGCCAAAAACCAACAATACAGTATCTTATAATGATCAAATTACACAGAAAGATGCATGCTTTCAAGGACAATTTAAATTTCTTTTGTATTTATATTTATTTCATGTAGGAGTATGATGAGGAGGATGCAGTGCTACCACTCCAGCCGTCACTAAATTATACAGCTCCGGAGATGGTACGCAACAGGGGCTCGACCGTCACTTCTTCATCTGACATGTTCAGTTTCGGGTGCCTTGCTTACCACCTTGCAGCTAAGAAGCCTCTTTTAGACTGTCATAACAATGTTAAAATGGTACTGCTGCTGCTCCTCAGTTTAATTAATCATTTAGCATCGAAATGCACTGATGATTTGGGTTTCTGTACGTGTCTAAATCGGGAGCTCTATTGCACATCTTATTGTTTGTCTGTGAAAAAAAAATACAGTACTGTCCCCTTCCATATACAGTAGTGTCCTCAGTAGTATCCAGGAATGACTGGTTTCCCTTTGGAGTTCCCTTCATAAGCTCCACTAAAAGCAAATAAACAACAAAATGCTGAAACTTTCGGGGGGAAATAATCTGTGTGGTGTATGACCAAACACAATAATATAAGGACAATAAAAAAAACTCTAGGATATTAAAACTTTTGTTTTTAGCTTATGAATAATTTTCTGATGACAGGACCTTAACTAATATTTCCTTAGTGATATTTCTGATCTTGCCATGATTGCTCATGTAGTATATAAATACGCTCACATACCTCTCAAGTGATGCCTTTTCAAATGTTCCAACCGACTTGGTTCTTGATTTGCAAAGGATGCTTTCAATGGAAGAGACATCAAGACCTAGTGCTTCTGAATTCACGGGTACCAAACTCGTCTTGATTTCTCTTTGTTGTGACTATAAGTTTCTTGTGATCTCTCATCTCAGCTCGTCATTTTCTAGTTTTTTATATCTTTAATGTGTTAACCTATTAGCTCAACTTTGCCAGCAAATTTCTGTAAGTACCATTGAAAAGTTTATCTACCAGACGAATTTGGAGTTGTTGATTAAAACAAGCTGCATGTCATGTGATATATATCGGAAATTTCACTGGATAATGCTGTACTAGTGCATCCCATGTTTTTTTCAGGTTCTTCATTTTTCCGTGATGATACTAGGTTGCGTGCTCTTCGCTTTCTTGATCATTTGCTTGTATGTATGCAACACTGATTTCTGATTAAGGTTTCTTCTTAAACTTGTATATGTAAAAACTACTTACAACGGCTTGTTTCTATATTCTGGTGCATTTTCAGGAAAGAGATAACATGCAGAAGACAGAGTTTCTTAAAGCTCTTTCTAACATGTGGAAAGATTTTGATGGCCGTGTGCTTCGGTATAAGGTTGGTTGTCCTGCTGTATATATTGATCTTCTTATTGTTGTACATTTAATGTTTGAGATTTTCTTTAATAAAACATTTACACACGAAAATTCAAAAAAAGAAGCTAGATATTTCTTGCTCCTGCTAAAATTGGTTTCTTCTGGAAACATTTGTTGTCTGTGATGTTTGCAAAATAACACAAGGGGGACTTTCTTGTGCATACTGATGACACCAAGTTGTTTTCAGATGCCTAATGGCCAACTGTCAGATCAGTATGGAACTCCAGGGGCAATCTTATCATCTTTTAATTTAGGCTTGGTTTCAGCGGGGTGTTATTTGCAAATGACCTGAAAGTTTGCTAGGATTTGGTGCAAATTTAGAAGTCGTTGTGTAGTCCTTGCACATACAGTGAACTGCTGAGTGTTTGCTGAGACATGTTAGTTTGGATAACTACTTTCATTAATTTCTTATTCCTGTTTGCTGAGACAGGTTCTCCCACCACTCTGTGCAGAGCTGAGAAACTTGGTCTTGCAACCTATGATACTGCCAATGGTTCTGACGATCGCTGAATCTCAGGACAAGGGTGATTTCGAGATTTCAACACTGCCAGCTCTTCTGCCAGTGTTTAATTCAGCTTCTGGTGAAACTCTTCTCCTGCTCGTTAAACATGCCGACCTGATTATAAACAAGGTGTAGTTTTAATTTAGAAGTTGCAAAATTAGCATTTGCACATCGTTATGAGGTTGTTTTTCGTAATTTGGGTATACTTTGAGAGGACCTGTTGGTAAATGAGAACCCAACACCTGATTGTTCATTTAGAACTAGTCTCTTTTGACACTGTAGATCTTTGACAGCTGTTAGTTTTTTTTTTTTTTTTTTTTTTTGTATTGTCAATTAAACCCCAGTATATATCCGTAGGCCTAATTTCTGCAGCTAAAGCTTGAACTATGCTGGAGTTAGGCAATTCAGCTTAATGTTCCTTGATTAGTCAATTGGACCTGATACAAACCAATAGAAGACAGGAAGTATTCGTAAAGGACTTTGGTCGAACTGCTACCAAACATATTTGGTATTTTATGTGACCTTACAGGATCTTCTAGTAAAAGCCCAAATGTGTACAACAGTGGTTGAAAGAGTCAATGGTCTCACATAACATGAATACTCATTTCTGATCATCTCCTATCAATGTACATTTTTTTATTTTTCATGACCAGGCAACACATGATGACTTGGTAAAACACATCCTACCTATGCTCGTCAGAGCATACGATGACACAGACCCACGGATACAAGAAGAAGTTTTGCGAAGAACTGTTCCCCTTGCAAGGAAACTTGATACTCAGGTATTTTCTTGGTTTAAAATCCCAACATATATTTCCTTGGACTAAGTTACTTCCCTTTTGATATATTCCCCTTGTAAAAAGTTACTTCTATTTCTCTGGATGTATAATCCCAACATATCTCAACCAATTTGAGCCTAATTGTAAGGGACCAAAAAAAATTTTAAGCTCCAACTGTTAATCAATTATCTGTACTTCTGGTTCATTCTTTTCCTCTTATTCAATTTTTTGTTTCTTTAACATCCCATCTGCAATCACTTGTATATTGAGAAAAATGGAAGAAGATGTTGGTATTGTGCTAAAGATATTGGAAGAGGCTCAGCAGTCCAAAAAATAAGCAGGAATATGCACAAGTTTCACCAATGAGTTCCTTACTCATTCCCAAAATGGCTTTATTATTCTCTAGCACTTGCAATCCCAATGCTCCAACATCTTTCCCGAATAGTGAGCTGAGCTCTCTTCAGATTAGCACTAGTTGAATACAATCCAAACAACATTTGCACTATCCTGAAATTCTAATAGCACTGGGCTAGCATTCTTTCAACCCGTTTTGGATTAGCACTGGTCTTGCAGTATTCTAACACACTAACCTGAATAGCACTGTTCCGTTGACTGTCAAAACATACCCTGATACAGTACAGCAGAAGTCTTCAGCATTATTTTAGTCAGCTGGTGTGGCCTCTTTGCATGCCATAATGCTGGATCAAAAGGATGCTGAAGTCCCAATGATATCTGAATCTTGACATTTATTAATATTTTTGTATGCCCTTGTGCAGTTAGTGAAGCAAGCAATCGTACCACGTGTTCATGGTTTGGCTCTGAAGACCACAGTTGCTGCAGTATGTGAAATTATTTTCTGTATTAACATATTTTATTATTATTTTATTATTATTATTATTATTATTATTGGTGTATTTCTATGACTTAATAACCAACATCATTATTGTTGTTGTCCAAGAATTGCTGCTTTTGTTGTGAAAATTATCATCGAGAGCACTTAAGTTGAAACATACAGGCAGTAGCAACAATATATATAAAGTTTTGTTCAAATATTTATACTGCCCTCATCTATCAGGTACTTTTTGACATGTGTTCCATCTATACATATGTATATCACACAGCCTTGTGCTGTTTAATAATTTTTCTTTGATCTAATATCTTATCGTTATATTTCTAATCTTATTTTGATATAATGTAAATGTCTTTACCAGATATGCTTATTCTCCTTAAATATAATGTGAACAAATTAACATGGTAGGTGCGGGTGAATGCATTAAAGTGCCTAGGAGATCTTGTGCCATCGCTTGATAAGCCAGCCGTGTCAGATATCCTTCAAACACTGCGTCGCTGCACAGCTGTTGACCACTCAGCCCCCACTCTTATGTGCACTTTGGGAGTCGCCAGTTCCATCTCCAATCAGGTAATAATGTAGATCTCTACATTTATTAGTTGCTAAAAGGAGGGATCTGAGAGTCTTGCTTTGTTTGATGCTCGTAAAAATCACAGCAATCTGAGAGGCTTCAACTCAATAGCTTGAAAAATCAGTACCCAGGACTTTGTAAGTTGGTCTTGATGAGTGATGAGTGATGTCCGAGCTTGAGAAAAATAATCTTTTATGTGTGCATAGTGTAAATGATTTTACCTTTCTATTGGGACAAGTCATGTTGACAACAAGTTTATTTGACAACTGTGGCAACTCGCACATTACTTACCAAAATCGAAAAAATTAAAATGTTATGTTCTCTATCATTTAGATAGAGTCGTGCACTAAATTTGTGTAATGTGATAACCAATTTTTCATTTCAAATGGCTTGAAAAAAAAACAGTTGATCTTTTATTTTTTATTTCTCGCCAAACAAGTCTCAAGTTGCATCACATTTAATACACAGACCATCTATAAAATTTAGTTTTTTTTTTTGGAAAATTATGAAGTTGGTGGTCACTATTGGCAAATAAAATTGGAATTGGTTGTCAATATATCCCTTCCCTTTTTTGGTGGTTTCAAGAAAATCTGAAATTATGGTGATAGTTTCAACTGGTTTGTATATACTGGTGGTTGTGACTTGTACGGCGTCATACTGTTGCATTATGCAATAGAAGTTTGGTCTGTTAATTACTTTCGATGGCGGTTTGGCTTGGTTTTGACCCATTCGAGCAGAGGAGGTCTGCATATCATTGTATGTAGAACCCAATACCAAAGTTGGCAAATTGTACTCATTTATTAATAATTTAATAAAATTTTCAGCTTGCATGATTCAAGACAAGATGTACCTTTTTTTTTCCTTTTCAGTTTGGGGTGGAGTACACATCAGAGCATGTGGTCCCACTTCTGTTCCCTTTGCTTACAGCTCAGCAGCTGACCGTACAACAATTTGCGAAATACATGCTGTTTATCAAAGATGTCCTGAGGTAAGAATTCTTTTGAAGCATATCTAGTTTTGTAGAAATCAATGGTTGTTGCTTCTTTACCCGGTATGTCAACCATATACCTCTTGGGGTCCTGCCTTTTACAATAATTTCTTTGATTATTTAATATTAGTAAGCACTGTTTGGAGGTATATGGATTTGACAACATAATGAAGGGTTGAGTGTTGAAGTTTTTAAATTAAGCTGAGCGTGCTATTGTTAATCAGGTATTGGGTAGAAATATTTTAGGCAAATGGTGTGTTATTGGTCATTACTGTATCAGTTGTGCCTTTTAATATATTATGAATTAGTGTACTCGACTCGAACAGGGCCAGCATTATGGCCACTGGTAGCAGCTACATGCTGCCGCTTGGTTTTGAACTGGTAGTTTTGCTTGGCTGAAGTATACTGTCTCAGTTCAACCAGCCACCCTCTTTAATTGACAATCTGTATCATTTGCTTTTGATTGAACACCTTGAATCATGGAAGCTGCTCTCACTGTGCTGATAATAACAGTGATATGGTTGAAATAATGTCTTTACTGATTGATAATTCTTTGACTTTACCTTTATTACAGAAAGATCGAAGAAAAACGTGGTGTGTCAATCACCGAATCTGGGACACAGGATGTCAGAGCACCAACTCCATTATCTAACGGTCTCCACTCAGTAGACCTGCTACCACAGAAAACTGTAACCACGCAAATTGCACCAAAAAAGAACACATCAGCTTGGGATGAAGATTGGGGCACATCAACATCCTCTTCCGCAAAACCCAAGCAACCAGCTGTCCAGCCTCCTCTAAACCCTAATCCTAGTATGAGTACCTCTTTTCAACCTCTCGAAATCAACCTGGGCCCTCAAGTTACAGGCTCAACTGCTGCATCATGTACACCTGTTGATCTGGAGTGGCCTCCAAGCACATCGTCTGACTTCTTAAGTGATACTAAACATAATAGTAAGCAAGAGATAAGTATTAATGGAACTGCTGGGATTTATGATATTGGTGGAGGAGCTTCATCAAATGGCGGGCTTGATAATCTAGACCCGTTTGCGAACTGGCCCCCACCTAAACAGAGCAATTCAACCGGACAACTGAAGCCTCTTCAGAATTTGAATTCTAGTTCAAATTCTAGTATCAATCTAAATTCTGCTGGTATGTTGAACCAGGATAACTCCTTCAGCATGAATTATGTCACGAACCCAATTGGGTCTAATCCGAGTCAGAACCTGTTTGGATCTGGTTTTGGTCAGAACCCAATTGGGCCCAAACTGGGTGCAACAAGTGGAATGGGGTTCACTCCTAGATTAGCGCCACCACCTCAGACAAGTTCTGTTGGGAGGGGTAGAGGGAGAAACCAGGGCCAATCGGCTCTCTCCAAAGCCACACGGCCAGTTGGTAATGCCAAGTCAACATCAGATCAACAACCCCTATTCGACTTGCTACAATAAGATACCGTATTAAAAATGTGTGCGTTTCAATCTAGGATTTCTAGTGTGGAAATTTGATAGATTCGTAGGAAGGGTAAAACCGTAAAAGTACAAAAAAAGAAAAAGAAAATAAAAGTAGAGAAGCTCCATATAAATTATTGGTTTGTCATTTGGGTTTAATGAACTCCTATGGTTTGTGTACTGAAAAGACATTACAAACATGTTAGGTGTACATTTTTTTTTTAAACTTGAAATGTGTATTTGTATGGTAGTTCAAATAAGGAATTCTTTGGGAACATTTTGTAAAGGTGAGAATTTTGTTTCTTTTGCCTATTTTTTTTTTTCCTAAATTGTTCAAACTGGGTTTGTATTTTGCATTCAAATATATACAAGTTATTTTAGCTTCAAATGGTAAATCTGTTATCATACTCCAAAGCTTCTCTGGCATCTGCAAATCGTCAAGATTGGATTGTTTTGAGCTACTGTACTTTTAGTAGCAGCCTCAATTTAGTACTCACGGTGTACACTCGGTCTATCATGTGAACTGAATTTGCTCCTAGACCTGATATCTTTATTGGCAGGCATGGTTCAGCAATTTAGTTGCTAAGCAAGCTGGTGAAAGAGTTTGATAAATAAGCGGGACACCAGCTAGGGTCGCTTACATGAGGTGTCCATGTAATGCTAACTATGTTAGTATATCACATTTGTTACTTGTTTTATGTGTCAACCAGTTTATTTTTTTTTTCCGGGGGTCGTCAACATAGAAATAGGTGCAGCAAGGGATAAAAATACCAAGTTCTTTCATCAAATAGCATCGGTAAGAAAACAAAAGAATTGGATTGAAGTGGTAAAAGAAAGAGACTTACATGTGACAGAACACAACAGAAGCAAAAATTCTTCTTCAAACGTTTCATGGATCTAGTGGGGACAACACATGTGCAGAGAATAGAATTTGATTACCACTTACCAGATACTATAGACAGAAGATTTTCAAGAGACCGATCATAAGGCCGATCACAGCAGAAGAAATACAAGGCATCATTGAAAATATGGCATCAAATAAAGCACTGGGGCCAGATGGATACACAGACGAGTTCTATAAAGAATTCAAACAGATTATGATACCAGATTTGTTGGGAGTGTTCAACACATTACAAAGGAAAGATGCCCAAACACTGCACTCGCTAAACGACTCTTATATAACCTTGATTTTCAAAAAAGAAGGGTCACTGACCACAAATGATTATCGACCAATCAGTCTGATCAATTCGGTACAAATGATATTCTCAAAGCTAATGGCTAACATGATCAAAGACAAAATGGGAAAATTCGTCACGACAAGTCAGACGGGATTTATTCAAGGGAGAAATATCAACGAAGGATCTTTATATGCTGAGGAGCTGGTTACATTGGCGACAAGGCAAAAGGAAAAGGTTGGTCTATTCAAAGCTGACGTCTTTAAAGCATTTGACACATTAGCTTGGAGCTTTCTCATACAAATCTTGCATGCCAAAAAGTTTACGATGCAATGGACAAATTGGTGTTGGAATTTCGGATAGGTTAACAATTTGATTCAGTTCATAATTTATTCATTATCCAAAAATCATAATTTATGTATAAAATTAATTCCAAGATAAATAGAGTTTATCACTAGACGCGCAGCAGAAAATTCAAGCCCTAGTAGTAATATTATTCACTTCGTACACCTTGTATCGGATCCACGCAACAAGAACTGCAACCACGTCTCTATAGATATCCACACGAACAATCGAAAACAACTGCGAGTCAGTGTACTAGCACCGACTGACAGTCCCCTTTTAGTTTTTGTTTCTCTCTTTCAGTTTCTGAATTAGTGCGAATAAAAATCATATTTTTGGTCTAACTGGAAATCTTGTTTTCTATCTTTTTCTGTCTCATTTTTCTTATGTCCGAAATTTGCTATATTTTTCAGAGGGTATTTAAAGAAAATTCGGTTCGATAGTTATAAAGAAAAACTTAATTTGGAAAGTTAAAATTGGTTATTTCCAGAAAAAATAAAATTAATATTGGAAAGTGACCAACGTTTTTGGGGGAATTTCATGTATACCCAATAAATAATTTTAAATTACATGACTATAAAAGAATGTTTTTTTATTGGAAAGTTGCTAACGTTTTTTTATTCTTTAATTCTCACAGCTTCTTCCTTTTAAAATTAGCTGTTTATACGATCAAATAAACCTTCTGTAAAGGTACATGACAATAAAAACCAGTGAAATAAAATTAAAGGATAAAATCATTTACAAAGTAACCCACGGTATAAAGCAAACATAGAATAGATTATAATAAAATGACATAATAATAAAAGGACTTCTAACATTATAATTCAAGTAAAATAGATTATAATGAATCACAACTAAGTACCAGATAACATCTGAAGCATGACACACCTGAATATGCCTTGTCTTCACCTTGTAATTATTTTGTTTCTTTTGACAAATCATATTTCGCTCTCACAACAACTTTAACAATCATTTCTAATCACTTTCAAACAATTTATATTACATTTAACAAATTACCTATCCTAGACTCATTAGTCATTACACCATGGCAAGTGGTGGCCTTTGGTTGGCCCCACCGACAAACTAAATAGGCTCCGGAAATAGTTTTTGTTTTCGATTCACAAATAAAATTTATATCTCAATATATGTATTAACCAACTTTGTATATATGCATAGCATCGTAGTCTAAATTATATCGTAAAATATATATTAACCGAATAGACAACAAACCAGCAATAGTGTCTACAATTAAAGCCCAAAAGAACCTTCCGTTCTAAATGGGCCGTACAATTAATTTAAATCAAATAGTTTGGCCCAATACCACTGAAAGAAGTCCACCAGGCCCCAAAAATATGTTAAATTATTTATCAGACCAGATATGTGTGCAGATTGAGATAGGATCATTGGAGTAGGGTTGTAAATGAGCTAGCTCGAGCCGAGCTGGGCCTTAGCTCAGCTCGTTAATTCTGAACCGAGCTGTTAGCGAGCCAGCTCGATAACAGCTCGCGAGCTAAAATCTCAGCTCAAACTCGTGACGAGCCAGCTCGCGAGCCACGAGCTGGCTCACTGGGTTTGGTTGGACCTTGTTTTAAGAAGAAAATAAATTTTACAAACTTTTTTTGACCGAGCTAAACCGAGCTTGACAGTGTAAAATACAAACAAATTCATACAAATTCACAAATTGATGCCTAGCCGAGCTAGGCCTTAGCTCAGCTCGTTAATTTTGGCCCGAGCTGTTAGCGAGCCAGCTCGGTCCACTATTGAACGAGCTGTTACCGATCGAGCCAGATGTGAGTCACGAGCGAACCACGAGTTACGAGCTTTTTTGACATCCCTACATAGGAGTAGGTCTGATGCCCATCGGACCTACTTTTAGGTTCAATTAGCTCTAGCACCATACGATTAGCATTAAGATTGGTGCGCACAGAAATTGAAACATACTTGTACGGATTTTAATGTACTTAGCGCGGATCTTGATGCAATCGAATGGTCCTTTCACCCATTGAACCAAAGTAGGTCCGATGGGCATTGGAACTATTCTTAGCTCGTGCAGATTAAGTTTGCCAATTTTAGCTGGAAAAAAAAAAGTATAATTTATCGTATATGTTAGCATGCATCCGTAACTCTCTCTTTTTTTTAATCTAAATATAGACTTGATGTATAATTGTGTTTATCAAAAAGAAGAACAGAGTTTCTTATAGTTAAAGCTCCAAGTGGAAACAAAACATGGAGATACTTGTATTGGAGAACATTTGAATCTGGAATCATTAATACCTATGCAAATCATGATTGTACCTGGCAATGGCAAAAAAAATAAGAATAAAAGAATTTATGAAGTATGTAGCTGAGATATGCAATTAGTGTGCCATGTTACCTGTAAATTTACATGCCTTACACATTCCCTGCTATCTGATCAGAAATCAGATTCTGATAGATTTTTTTTGTCTCTGAGGATAAGCAGATAATGAACTTGAATTAATGAAAATTTAATAAGCATACACTTGAACAATCACCTTGTGTATCTATTTCACATTTCACAATTTAGACCCTTAATTCCCTGTTTTCTAGAAAGCCGAAGCGAGCGCACAATTTCATATTAGAATTCAAGTTAATTCGAATTTGAGTTTTATTATGGCCCGGTGTTTCAAAAAAGCACGAGTTTGGTACGAAATGCGCTTAAAATCAATCGAGACCAATATGAGTCGGAAGCTCATTGGGTCTAATTCGGGGAAAGAGATCACCTGCTCCTTAGGAAAATTCTGCTCCCAGTGCGGCTGACACGTGAATCTAGACAGATTTAAACATTTAAATATTGGCTTTAATTTTGCTATGGGCCCATATGTTAGTGACTCGGGGTAGGAAAATCCTACCCGGGGGGGGTTGAAACTGAGATCAACAAGCGGCACGGGACCGATGCTAAAAGTGAATGCAAATTAGGATTTGAGAGTTTGGAACTTGGATAAAATCATTAGAAAACCCTATGATACATACATATACAAATTATATATTTTCATTTGTTACTTGATTAGGTCATGAACAATATCAACACGAGAACGGAGTAGGTTGTTCAACTAGCTCCATGATCATCATATCCGCTTTAAGATACGTGTGTGCAGAAATCGAAACAGATATGCACGAAACCTAAAACTGTTGTACACAAATCTTAAAGCAGATCGACGGTGATTGAGCCCATCTAACCATTGGACATCGGACCTACTCTCATGAAATAATACAAAATAAAAGAATATATTCAAATCAGAAAAGCAACAGATTTATAGCATACTCAATTTGGCAATTTCTGGTACCAAACAATGGATTTCTCCATCACATCCTCCACATTCAAAGAACCTTTCCCTGGAACACATTCTCATCACTCTCTTTCACTGTACCAATTGTGATGTTCTATCACACAAGCAATTGAATGTGTTTCTTTCATTGTGGAAAAGGGTAAATATTGAATCGGATTCATGAAATAATTGTTGGCTATATTTCATTCTAAGGATATAATTATTGCAAAAGATTCTTTAATGCAAAGGTATAGTTGGGAGGAACAGAGCAAAAGGCCAATAAATGTGAATTGTGCAATCTAGGAACCTTTTTTTCCTTTTTTGAGCCAAAGACCAATTTATCATTTTTTATCCGTTTAGTCCAAATCTTCTCGTTTTAAAGGAGCTTTTATAGTAGAACCAGATTCTCTGTGACTGATATAAGTGCAGCCACCTTATGGCATTTCGCTGAATCCGGTAGTAATAACAAATTAATCATATTTTTTTATATATATAAATTATTTGAAAATAATAGGGTGATTTATGGAACCGAAAACTTGTTTCGGTTTCTTTAGGTAGTGCTCCAGAAACTCATGCCGTAGAGGAAGGAGAAGAGACGGAGAGGAAGAGACGCAGGAGTTGTCTACCTCCGAACAGTAGATTTTACACCCCGAATAGGGGGACAGATTTCGCCAAAAATTCACAGCGCGTCCCCCTCTCCTCACTTCCGAACAGTGACTTCTCCCCTCTGCTCCCTTTCCGCTTCCTCTCTTCCGGAGCAAGTAAACAAGGTGGGCAGCTCGTAAGTACGCGTATTTCCCCTTCCTTTCCTTGTAATGAAAGAGTTCTCCCCCTCTCTAGAGCACATCCTAAACGTTCTAAAAGAACCGATAAAATTTTCGATTCCTTCAGTTTGAGAATTGAATTTTATGTAGCATAGGGTGGATGGTACGCTGAACCGAAAAATTATTTAGGATCATTAGAATTGTCTAAAGATATCAAAGAAAATTTGCAATTGCTTCTATGGATAAATTTTTTCATACAATCCATCCATTACCTTATATTATTTTTATTCCATCAATTACCCTATATTATTTTTATATTATTGCTATAAATAATAAGGGAAAATTTCATATATACCACTCAAAAACTGTGAAATTACGTATTTACCATCCAAATTTTTGTAATTACGTATTTACCATTCAAAGATCTAATAACTGACATATTTACCCAATTAATCAAAATCTGAGATTAATTAGAGTTAATTAAATTTAATATTATAAACAATATAATTAATAGTTGAATTAGTCCCTTCCTCTTCTACGACCAAAATTTCTCTCTTTTTTTGGCGCTAAAACCTACCGCCCTCTCCCGCCTCATCTCCTGTCCCATTAAGCCTTTCTCCCATCAAGCAATCTCAAAACCCAGAAAGAACAGTTATAGGAGATGGAATACGAAGAGGAAGAAACACTCGCGCTGGAGGAGACAGACAAACCAAGATGGGAGCTCGGAGTAGAATCACCTCCAATCGAGTAAACTCTGTAATTTTCAAATTTTTCCACACAATAACATTCCCAATGACAACGTCCTTGCTGCTAATTTCAATAGCTATTTATCTTTCCGCTGAAATGAAGAAATATTTTTTTTGCTAGTTTAACCTATAATTAGAGATCTGATGCACATGCAACAGTACCATGAGTAATCACCAAACGGACTGACATCTTTTGTTTAAACATCAAATAGACTAAAATTATGTGATTTAAATAGGCCTACAAGATTTTATTTTTCGGTGGTTGTGATTGAAATTATGTTTTCAAATGATACTAACATCAAATTGACTGACATCTTTTGTACAGGAAATTCATTATTTCGTTGTTGTTTTTTTAAACTGGAACAATGAATTTTTCTGGCAGTACTTAATTGACCTTAATTGTTGAAATGTTCACTTTTCTCTACTTATAATGTATTTTTCTCGTTGGATTCTAGATTTTTGAAAACCTTTCTTTGGAGTCATGTTTTCTGTTTTTTTAAGTTAGGTTGGAATATTTGTTTTTTTAAGTTAGTTTGGAATGTCTGTTTTTAATCTCTTATATTGGATAAAGAGAGAAGTCTAGGGAGAGAAAGAAAGAAAGAGTGCTAAGTTAATCCTTGATTAATTATAGTTTTAAAAATGTTAAACATAATTAATTTGAATTTTAGATATATTTGATATATACTAAATTTATATTGGGTAAATATGTGAGTTATTAGAGTTTTGGATGGTATATATGTAATTATAGAAATTTGGATGGTAAATTTGTAATTTCACAGTTTTTGAGTGGTATATATGAAATTCTCCCAAATAATAAATTCTGTAAATCAATGACCTCCTCTGACTCGCCACATTATATTATATGATTGTATTGTTGTATGGACCCGGTACTAGGGATTAAAAATACTTTGGAAGGATTTGCATGAAAGTCCAAGCCCAAACCCATACCTTCTCTTATGATGATTTTTTTATGGGCTTCACATGCAACACCATTGTTACTAGTCTCTCTTTTATTTTCTGCTTTTCTCCTCCTCTTTATGAATTTCTCAATTTTCTTTTGTTCAATTTCGTTTAATCAGTGAAATAAACCATTGCATCAGGTTTGTCTGGTAAATCGTTTTTGTCCATTTTATGCTCAAAATTGCATTTGAAAGGTCAGGTAATCCGGTAATGGTTTGTGGTAACGTTTGATCTTTATTAAATAATAACACCGAACAGGTAGGTCTGTGATAAAGTGACAACAGGAGATCTGGCATATTTATTTTGTATGAACATATATGGCTTTGTTAAGTCAATGGAACACAGCAAATTGAAAAAATTATGGCCAACTTATATGGCTTTCCAAGGAGAGAACTAATAAATAAAGATCGCTTGAAGTAGGGGTGCAAACAGATCGGATAATATCCGACCGTATCCGAAAATTTGATATGGATATCTGATATCTGAATATACTTGCTGATACGAATACGGATATGATTTTGAATTTTAATTATATGTATCCGAATATTAGATATATATACCATATAATTCTGGTACAAAGTTGGACAACAAAAACTGAAAAAGAAAACCGTGATCTGATATGTGTAATTAATTTGTTTACGAATTTTTAACTAAAAAAAAATCAGATTTCAAGTAATGATGATGTTTAAATTTAATGTGGTACCTTCGATATCATATTTTCTATGTAGTTTCGGGCATTTGATCAATATATAAATTATAAAAAATATTTTATAGTTATTTGAGCTCGCTTACACAGAAGATTAAACTTCCAAAGAAAATAATGTAGGTTGTCAATTTGCCATGGTCGAATTATATATGTATAGAACTAATTTAAAAAATTAAATGTATTTGGCACAACTGCTATAGATGATTAAAAAAAAATCAACTATAATTATAAATTCAACGCTTTCATTTTTTAGAATACAATTATTCAAAGGCCAATTTTCAATAAATTAATTGTGCTACCGCTTAACTATAATTATGCAATGGATATCAATTAAATTATAGAGTATTGCACTAAACTGGCATTCCACATGTAAATTAAGTTGCTCTATTGCAACTACTAGAGCATCTGCATTCTTGAAACTCTTGGAGTTTCAAAGCTGATTTGACAGTTTCTAAATCAGTTTCAGGAATGTAGATGGATTTCATATTTAACAATTTTGTTCAATAGTTTCTAAATATGAAACTGTTTCAAAACTCTGACGTGGCGAAATAATCGACCCTTATTCGCTGAATTTTTAATATTGTTTTAATTAAACGCTATGTGGCAATTAAGAAACTCTAATTTTAATTTCAGAGATGTAGAGATTTAGAAATTCAGATAGTCTAAAATTTCTAAAATTCTGTTAACAATTATTTAGAAACTCCAAGAGTTTTAGAGATGCAGATACTCTAAACAAAAGAACATTGATGAAATTCTGGTAATATGGATTTACATACTTAATTATTTGAAATTTAATCTAGCTGTGGTTATCCTAATTAATTGGCATTTGTGTGGGCTATTTCAGGCCAATTGTTGTTATGATCAAGCTTTGGAATTACAGACGAGATTATGTGATGAGTCTAATCAAGTCCATAAAAAAAATTCTTCTTGGAATTTCTTTTTTCTTTCAAAGAGTAGGTTTAACCTATTATATTTTGTTAACAACGAAATTAGTACAAAACGAAGAGAGTAAAAGAAATAGAAGCACGTTTTAAACTCCTAAAAGACATGTTTGGTTGTTACTTAAGTCTAAGGAGGATTAAGTTATTTATTCTATCTCGTTTGACAATTTAAGTTATGGTTTAAATTAATTTCAGGAAGAGAAAAAACATAAGGGGTGCGTTTGGGTGGGTGAAGAATAGCTACTATTCCGAGCTACTAATCTACGTTTGGGTGTGTTTGGATTAGCGAATAGCCACTATTCTTTGTTTGTCTTTTGTGGGATTATTCACTATTTTACTAATCCTACAAAATATTGGAATAGCTACTATTCTCAAATTAGAATAGCTACTATCCTTGCACTATTTTTGATTCATCCAAACGCACCCAAAATGAATATTTGTTTGTGACAGTGGGCTCTATGGAAAAAATAAGTGTGAAGTAAGTTAATCTACATAAAAAATAGTTTTAATTTACTATATCATAACTTAATCTTACTTCTTATACTTTACACTTTGTTTGATGGCTCGAGTGCGGACTAAGAAATTTACTCCACAATCAAACATGACAAAAAAAAAATTAAAAAAAATTTTAAGTGTAACAAATTATTATTATTATTATGGATTATTTTTGCACATATAAAATTTGTAGATAAATAATCATCTCAATCAATTTTTTTATCAACTCACCCTAGCTAGCTACCAACTATTTTAAAAAGAAAATGATGAAAACACGTCGGATTCTCTATTACAAATGGTAACCAACTAAAGTTGTTAATCCACTAATTACACACTGACAACTTGCAAAGTTGCAAAGTTGGCATCCCACTTAACAAAACATGTGGCTAACACAAGTATATATTTAACAGAAAATTATTATTATTATTCAAATCAAAACCATAGATTCATGTTTCATGGCATGGATTTTGTCAAACACAACCGGGTCGACCTGTTTGTCACCTCCAACCCGAACCAAGCATGTGGCTCACGTGCGCAGTCAGCAGCCTTCACGTGGCCCCATACCACGCCACATGTCACCTCTATTTCTTTATATAACCTTAAAATAAGATCAAGCATTATAATGCATCACTCTCCAATCGAAATCACCCCCCATGTGATTACGTCACATTGATTTAACCTACCTAGGAAGTAGGAAGGCACCCCCTTTCTAGATCTTTTGTGCCCACATCATATGTGACCATCCGTATACATTTCTATTTAGGCTCATGTTGCAAAATTATTATTACATGAATAGGGGGTTATTCACGTATTGTTGAAATTATAAAATATCAAACAATTATGTCTTATTTAGAAATTAAATACTTACATCTCATCTAGTTATAAACACTTACATTTTGCAGAAGAATAAACAATATCCACCTTAACCTATGGACCATTATGTACCAAAAATCAACCATAAACTTAAATCTGAAATGCGGAACATAATACCTAATTCCATAGATGTTTTCATGGAATAACTCAATTGCGGAGAGTCGTCTCCATGTGCGCAACACAAGTCTTCATTGGCAAGAAGCCCCCTTCTTATCGGTTTGTCGTATGGTTGTAGAAATAGATATTCCAAGACAGCAAGATGTGGCCCTTGAGAGATTATCTCCAATTTTCTTAATGGATCTCTCATCTCTTTTCTTTGATGGTGGAAGAAGAAAAGAAGGTACTTAGATCCGTAAATTGTGGTTGTTTATAAACTGAGTTGTTCATTATCTTATGTCTTGAGGACTCATCCTTGTGTAGGGTTGCACTTCCAAACCACGTGTGTGGTCGCACCAAATTTTGCGCGACCGCACAAACCAAGTCGGTTGTGTTACAAAATTGTCTTCTTTCAGCCCATGTTCCCAAGTCCAAAATTAACTTGCATCAGTTTGTGCTAACCTTGCCTGGTCACACAAACAGTCGCACAAAATGCTTGTAAGACTTAACACCAAACTCTGAGATATTGTGCAGCGAGGCAGATTTTGTGCTGCCATGCCTCGCCGCACAAACGATCACACAAAATTGGTGCCTCCATGCTGGACTACACGGGCTCTCTGTTTCTAGTCCAACACGACGTGCATATATGTACATTTACTTTGGTTTTGTGGTGCCTCGTAGGGTCGCACATATGGCCGCATAAATCCTCTAAATAGGCAGTTTTTTGAATTGCAAATTTCAGAATTAGTTTATCAATAATTTGATCTTTGCCTAAATAGTTCTACACATTTATGAATCACGCCCTATTGAATACATAGATTACCAAATATCTTAATATCATATTAGATCATTTAATTATGACAATCATATATAATAATATATAATTCATAAAAATATTACATATATGCTCAACGTTGGATTAAAATCCAATATGTATAACTCGTGAAAATTTAAAATCCATTAATAATCGATGAATAATTAGGAGATTGTTTGTAGAACTTCCATTATCTGTCGGTTAAAAAAATATTGTGAAAAAAATAGTACACAAATTATTCATGAACCCCGTGATAACTTTTACAATTTAGTAGTTACTAAAAAAAAATAGATTATGTTGGATACCAGAATCTTGTAACATTGACCCTGATAAAATACTTAAATATATTTTTAAATGATGTTTGGAAAATTGTTTAAAAGATCCTAAAATCCAATGATATCGAGACTCTTAAATCCCAACTTAAATTTCAGTTCTACCTCACAGATCAAGAAACATTAATAACCTTGAAACTACAAATCACATTAAGAAATATTTTCAACCATCAGAAATTAAATACAACTAGAAGGAAATTATTATTTTTTGAAATAATTATATTACAAAATAATAACATCGATTATTTTGTCACATATCTCATGTTAAAAATTAAAGTTTCTAACACATTTTAATTAAACAAAAAAATAACTACACAATAGGCTTCATAGATGAAATTTAATATAAACAAACAGCTTGTAAAGGCACACCACACCTAGTTTAAAAAGAAAAGAACACAAACACATATATAGTTGGTACTTGTTGTGTGCGGGGTAGTGGTGATGATTGCAGTTGTCGGAGCTGGTTTAGATTTCTCCGGAGATGTACAGTTGAATAAGGAGGCCAGATATGTACAGGTTTCTAGGAGAGGGGCTTGTCCGTAGCACCGAAAGAGATTCCCTGTGCAGTGCACCTAGACATTCTACTTCCCCACACACTGAAGCCCACATGATCGCCCCCTTGGCCCCTTGGGGAATGGGGAGATCTGCTGTGGCGCTGTGTGGCACCTCCATTCTCTCTTCTGGTTCTGGGGCTCCTTTTTGTTCCCCACAAGAAATGTTTCAAAACCACCCAAATTGTGCCCATGTGGTATATTTGATGAATTATTAGCATCATGAGCCGAAATTTTTATTAACACCATTCCCAGAAAAAAAACCACAAATTTGACGTAATTCCAAATCTATTAGGATTGCAACGATAAATGGCGTCCCTATTCTTGAGGGGCGTCATTTGTCGTTGCGGCCCTGTGAAATCTAACAAAAACCAAAATTTCATTTGTTCAATTTGATTTTTAATATATTTGTTAATAATTTTTAAAAATAAAAAGAACAATTGATAATTTGAATATATATTAGAAAGAACATCAAATAAAATAGATAAAACATCTTATAATTTAGATGTACTAGGAAGACTCTGAAACATTTTTCAGACATGATTTTTTCCAGCTATAAAACAAATTAGACTATTTCTTGGTGTATTACTCAAAAAAAATGTTTTGAATCTAAATTATTGATTATGGTTCAAAAGTCAGTTCTAGTACATTCAAATCGTAAGGTACTTCATCTACTTTTGAAAAAAAAAAAATTGACTTTTGCAATGATAGCAAGGAATTTTTTTCAAAATAGATGGAGTACCTTAGAATTTGAATATACTAGAATGACCATAATAATTTCTTAATTTACTAGAAGTGACTTTTGAACCGGAATCAATAATTCAGATTCAAAGTATTTTTATTTTTTTCCAGTAACACACCAAGAAATAGTTTAATTTGTTTACAATCGGAAAAAATCATATCTAAAAAATGTTTCAGAGTCCTTCTGGTACATTTAAATTATAAGATGTTTCATCTATTTTATTTGATATTCTTTCTAACATATTCAAATTATTAATTGTTCTTTTTATTGTTGAAAATTATTACATAAATATATTAAAAATTAAACGAAAGAGATGAAATTTTGGTTTTTTGTTAGATTTTGTGGGGGTCACAATGACAAGTGGAGGCAACCCAAGAACAGAGCCACCAGTTGTCGCTGCAGCCTTGTTAGATTTGGAATTTCTCTTAATTTATGATTTTTTTGGAAATAGTATTAATAAAAAATTCAATATATAGAGAGAAGCGATTAGAATAATATCTATTTTTGGTGATTATTCATAGTATATTGTTTTTGTTAAAGTTTGATTTTATTGATTACACTTGAGCAAATTTAATGTTAAGAAAGTGTATTGCATTTTCTCTCATAATTTTCTTATTTTCTACAATCCTTTAACTTCAATTTAATGTTAAGAAAGAAAGCGTATTGCATTTTCTCTCATAATTTTCTTATTTTCTATAATTGTTTGACTCCACAGAGGAAGTTTATAGGTATTGTTTGAATATAAAGTTATAAATATAAGTTTAAAAATACTACAATTATAAATTTATCACAAAAAAACGCATAGGTATTTGACAGTGACTAATTCGAACTGACTTATATTATACTGTAAATGTTCAATAATTACTTATTACTAACGCTAAATAATGCATCGCTTCTTCGACCAATTGGGGGTGCTAATTTGGGGCTAGATAACATTTCCATATATACCATAATCTATCAACTATAACGACTCTCTCAGAAATGTTGGCTTTTATGGTGCAGGAGTGGTCTTTTGTTGGTTGGTCCTTTCTTGTTTTCATACCAAATACCGAAATTTTTATTAATACCCTTCCAAAAAAAAAACTAATTCCTCAAAATTAGTGGGTTTTTTTGTTTATTTTTTATTTGGGAAGGGTATTAATAAAAATGTCGGTACCTAATTCTTGTCAGGTCTTCCTTCAGTTCATGCCATTGCTATTTTACCTACAGCTGAAGCTCCAGTAATAAATTAAGTTAAAAAGAGGTGGTGAAGAAGTATATTAAATTTACATTTAATGAGTGAGAGGATATATCACGAGATGCTCAGAATTTACGTAAAATTAAAGGGTGTAAATGTAAAATTCACTTTTGCGCCTCAGAGAGCCTTCATTTGGAGTGTGATGAAGGGGTAAAAATGTTAACACAACTGTTTGTCTCCGTGCAGTACAGGAACTACATAATCAAACAGCACAGCATATGATTCATACATTGCCTGAAGTCAAAACTGCTTGTTAAAATTCAAATAGTAACCTATCAAAGATTTTCTTGTTTTTGTTGTCCCCTTGATGCTATACATTTTTGTTTTAGAAAATCTTGCCAAAGATTCAAAGCCCAAATTGTAATATAATGGGCTTTTGGGGGAATATGATTTTTTTGTAACATACAGCAAGTCAGCAATACTTAACACTTATTTTTAGAGTAAGATTGTTGTTGCAATATTTAGAATTTAACTGAAATGTAAATAGCTTAAATTTTAGTATTTTTATATTCAAGTGATTGGTTTAGGCATAGGCTTCTTGAGATAATCAACATACAAGTATATTCAAGTGATTGGTTTAGGGGAATTATTCTTCTCTTCTTTGTATTTATACCCAATAATAATTTTCTTATGACATTTCCAAGCTCCTATTTTTTTTTCCTTTTTCATATTCAGTGCTCGTAACTTGTATGTATGGATTCAGATCTACTGAAATCCAAAATTCATGAATAGCAAATCTGAAATCTCTGAAATCCGAGATCCAGCCGTCCAACTTTTTCTGTGCACGTATCTCAAAATAGCTGATTTTTCTGTGTACGCATCTCGAAACAATTCAATGGTTAGATCTTGAATTTCAAAATTTTCAGAATTACTGTTCATGATCATGAATTTCAGCAGATTTGGATCCTGTATGTATGCCTCATTTGTTAAATATATCCGGTACACATCCCCAAAAAGGACCCGGTACATGGAAAGGCTAATTATTTCGATTTTTGACCAAGATTTTGTATTTGGGTCAACGGGTTATATTGAAAAGACGGCTCAAATTAATCAATGTTAGTCAAGATCTCTTCATGTAAACTATTTGATCTAGATTATAATAATAATAATAATAATAATATGTTGATATGTTAATATAGTTGTAGCGTGGTACAATAAAATAAAATAAAAATCTTAGTTTAACCTATCCATTTGGGCATTGACAAAGCACTACTTTGCATTTAATTATAGAACCAATCAAATTTATTTGTAGATCATGATGGTGAATCCGGTTCTCTGATTGGTAGAAGAAGCTTTATGTAACATGTAATTATATATTATCTACTAATCACTCAACTCACATCATGTGCTTTTATGTGTTGTAAATTTACACATTACTCATGTATAATAATTGTTATTTACTTATAAGCCCCTTAACTGAGTTCCATCCATGATTTTTTGTAGATAAATTTAAGCATTTCCAAAGGACATGGAAGCAAAAATGGGCAAAATCTTTATCTAGATTTCAAAATATCATTATTTTATAGTTTGGGAAGTGCAAATCAATGCAGCCAAGCAACACATCATTAATTCAATTGTTTAAAAATTTAATAAAAAAAAAAGTGAACTAATCAACTGAATTGTTTGCATTGGATTCCTTCCTTTCACTGTTTGTCAAGACAAACAAATTTTGGATTTGCAAAACAAATTTACAACTCCACCATTTATACATCCATTCCATCCACCCACTCATTAAATACCTTTTTGCTCATTTTGTCTGTATATGTTTTGTTAGGAATTGAAAAGCATCAAATGGAGTTAATTCCATAAAATACTCTCTAATTTTTTTTTTACTTTGTGGGATACCATGAAAAAACAATTTCCAGCTTGGCAGATTATGTTAAAAAAACACACACAGTACTACATAATTAATTTCAACTACAATACTCGAGTAGAACTAGGGTGTTCCTAAGTTCACCAAGTTTCTTTGTGAACTCAACTCTAATACCTATCAAATTGGTTTTAAACGACGAATCCAACTGTTGAAAATTTTCTACCTTATGAGTGATGTGTCTACATGCAGAAATTTAAAATTTTTAAATTAATTTGGTATAAAGTCAAGTGG
Source organism: Carex arenaria (assembly GCA_964058825.1). Taxonomy (NCBI): domain Eukaryota; kingdom Viridiplantae; phylum Streptophyta; class Magnoliopsida; order Poales; family Cyperaceae; genus Carex; species Carex arenaria. The sequence continues at coordinate 27,925 of CAXKVW010001654.1, forward strand.
TCAAAAAAGCGTCCAAAAAATGAATGCATTAAAATTAGTTTATAAAACTTCTAATCTGATCACTTGACTTTATACTAAATTAATTCAAAACTTTAAAATTTTCACATGTAGAAGCATCACTCATAAGATAAAATAATTTCAATGGTTTAGATTCGTCATTTAAAACCAATTCGATAGGTTTTAGAGTTGAGTTCACAAAGAAGCTCAGTGAAGAGAACATGGACCTATGAATATTTTATGAGTCGCTTGTTTTAGACTTTGCTCAATTTAGAACCAATTGCAATAGATTTTTTTTTACTTCTTTTTAATGGTACTAATGAGATCAACAAGGAGAAAGATTGTTATGGTTGTGGCCTTGTAAATTCACATTCTCTGCGGAGCTTTTACCTGCAGAGTTCCTGCGGTGCTTTTAATCTGGTCCGTTCGTTTTGATCGGACGGTCCAAATAAGATTTTGCCACGAATCTCAAAGCAAAATTAATACTGCCCCCTTTATCATCCCGAGCACTCACCGGCTGAGAATAAATATGGACCATCCGATCAGCTCCGCAGATGATACTGGTCCGTGGCCTTGTGGGGTTATATATAGTCTTATTATTCTTATAGACTTAACAAAAGTACATATTTGTTCTTTAGGGCTCCCACTACTCTAGAATTATTTTTTGGCATAATTGCCTTGGAACCAAAAATTTATCCAATATTATTTTATAAGAATTAATCCAAATGGTATGAATTAAAAATGAAAGAGTGACGCATAATTGAGTGTGTATTTTCTAAACTAAAATTCCGAGTTTGTCCAAAATTGATTTTTTAACTCAATCCGACTAATTCAGAATCCATGAAGCATGCTAATGGAAAGCGGACATGCTTTAAGATTCGTGCCGTAAGAATATCGACTGTCCAAAATTTTCACAAATAAACTTAAAATTTGAATTACCGCACTTGTCACTGAAGATTGGGTTTCTATATATAGTTTCATATCTTTGATCAAGCTAGCATTAATACCATGTTTGTATCAGAAAACAGAAAGAAAGAAAATAATATATTCTATGATAATTTATGTTCATTGAACTACTGGAACCAACACTTTATTTGTCAATAGTAATATCAGAAATTTAAATCCGACGAAATTTAATTTATTTTGGAAGCAAAAGGAAGGACTGTTGACATGAAAAGAAGATAAGACAAAATTAAATTGCCAAGTTAAATTGAGCACCAAAAAAGGTGAGGCATTAATCACTAAATCTAAAACTTGTTCATTACTCAATCAATATATCAATAGAGGCTAGACCTCTATTATTATTCAAAAAAAAAAAAAACTTGTTCATTACTACTATGTCACTTCAAAGTTAAACACATATCAAAGTAAAAAATATCTCTATCTTGTAAGTTATAAATGCTAAGAGGTGACAAAATTGGCACACAAGAATCTTCACAATTGTATACAACATAGATAGAGCATAATTAGCATGCACCAAAAGGGATTTTTATTGTTTATATATTTCCTTTTTTTTAATTTTAAGAACATTAGGCCCCCATTGAAAATAAAAGGCCTCAAAAAGACTACTACTAGTAGAGAAATGAGATTAGGTACTCTAGTGTGCATGGAAGCAATTTTGCCAATATACACTTGCGTTTATATAGTTAACATAGGCAAGGCTTTTTAATTGTTTTATTGGGGTATGAGATGAGGGACCAGTATTCTCTCGGAGTTTTTACCTACGGAGCTGATCGGACGGCTCAGATTTACTATTAGCCGGTGAGTGCCCGGGATGAGAGAGGAGGGCAATATTATTTTTGCTTTGAGATTCGTACCAAAATCTTATTTGATCCGTCCGATCAAAACGAACGGACCAGATTAAAAGCACCGCACAGCTCCGCAGAGGATGTGAATTCATGAGATGAGAGGACGCATAATAAATAATCACAGGTGGATGGTGATTGCATTAATTTGCCAGGTGTCACACAGCTACTTTTCCCCTACTTTTTGGTTGTAAAGCTTCTTCCCTCTTCAATGCTCTGCCAAGTAGACCTCTTTCATACAACCCACAAAAATAAATAAATAAATAAAACATCTATAATATTATGAAACCCATGAACAATATCTTATAATTTTTATTTTTCTAAATTCAATTGTTGAATTAGTTCGAGATTTGTGCACAAAAAATTAGTTATTTTGAGAAACGTGCACATAAATTATTAGACGACTGGATTTGAAAATTCAGAAATTTTAGAAATACTGTTCATAATATTTGAATCACAGATCCAATTCCTTAACATAATGCCATTTCTGGAAGTGAAATGTGGCAGGTTCCCATAATGCAAATAGGTTCTCAGTAAATTTTGAAAAAATTAGAAAATAAATTAAGTTTCAATATATATATTATACCAAGTTACAACAAATTGATATTAACAGTTTGATATTCTATTATTAAGAGCTACTCAAAGTGGATTTTTATCTCTGGACCACATATCTATAACACAGGTAAAATACTTAATGTGATTTGATTGGCATAGTTATTTACTTCATAAATAAAATGTGAATGGTTGGTACATTAAAAACCAAACAAAGACAGGACTTTTGGCGAGGGAACATTTTATTATGCATTTCATACATTTCCATAATTAAATTTGTTATTGTTAGAGAAAAGGATTGTTCTGTATGCATCATGTTTTCCTAGATTAACTAGAGTTACTGGTTTTTATATTATCCCACAAAGGTTGCTTCTTTTTCTTTTCTTTTTTTATATAGCAAATTGCTTTTTGTTTATCCTTGAAACAAATAAAGAAAATGTGGCAACTCTTGGTTCAATGCAAAAATGGCACTCTTTGATAAGACCTGAAACATGAGCAAAGTTAGGGTGTGATGTGCTCACCAAGAGGATTTGGTGAGCACAACTTCAAAAATGTATCGAATCGGCTTCGAACGACAAATCTAAACCGTTGAAATTCTAGTACTTCATGAGTGATGCATGTACATGCAAATTTTTTAAAGTTTCGAATTCATTTGCTACAAGGTCAAGCGGTCAAAAAAATTATAAAAAAATAAATATATAAACTAATTTATAAAAAAAAATTATTTCTTTGCCCGCTTGATCTTGTAGCAAATGAATTCGAAACTTTTAAAATTTTACATGTGCATGCATCACTCATGAAATACATAGATTTCAAATATTTGAATTTGCCATTTAAAACCGATCCGATATACTTTTGGAGTTGTGCTCATCAAACTCTCTTGATGAGCACATCACACCCTAGCTTTGCTCCTGAAACATATATACAATTTGTAAACAGATTCTATAGAAGAGCTATCAAATATCAATTAATCCAAAAGTTGCATGGATAAATTACATTCGAAGAAAAGTAAAGTGGATAAAACAGAAAAAAAAAAAATTATTTATATATTCATGTCAAAGTCTAAGTTGCTCTCCTCTAGAAGCATTTTGTTGACTCCATTATGGGTTGCTTTATTTTATTCATTTCCTAGTATTGATTGCAAAAAAAAAAAAAAATTCTGGGGGGACAACATTGCAAATTGTTTCAGAGAAATAATTAGAGTGACAGTGTACTTTAACAGCAGAGAACATGTTTAACTAATAACAGAAAACAGGGCTGTAATGTCTCTTGCAATCAAACAAGGATATTGTCCTCTCAACTGCCATCATTCATCACTCTCCATTTTTTGATCAAGAGCCAATTATTTCTTTTAAATTATTAATAACACTGTCAAAATGTTGCCACTTGATGACCAACTATATATTACTTATTTAAAGGAGTAAATTGAACAAATAGTTCAAGTATCACTAGTTTATTATTTTATTATGATCATGTTTTTAAAGTATCATTTTGATTCTTAAAATTTATAGTATCTACCAAATGTGTTCTTCCATAATCACTTCTTAAAAATGAGACGAAGTCCATGTTAATTAGTATCTATGTATAGTTATATTAATTGTGAGATGTGTGTGTATTATTTCTAATTAATTTGTATTGCCATCAATGCTTACAACTGAAAAATTAATACGGGCTTCCGTATATTACGACATTGGTTTTCATATAATATATTTAAGATGGTTATGGATCTATATATAAGACCACATCCACAATTGTTCTAATACTAAAAGGATGTTGAAATAGATTAAAAAAAAAAAATTATATATATCAAAAGTAAGACAAACTTGATGAGTGTGAAACTTTGGGGGACTAATATGACATTTTGAAAATACGAAGGACCAAAACGATACATCTATCTGGTAAAGGAGAGTGTATGTACATGACTACGGGTGTGTTTGGATGAATCAAGAATAGTAGTAAGGATAGAGCTATCCCAATATTTTGTGGGAATAGTAGAATAGTGAGTTATCCCACAAAAGACAAACAAAGAATAGTGGCTATTCGCTAATTCAAACACACCCAAATGTTGAATAGTAGCTCGGAATAATGCTAATCCGGAATAGTAGCTATTCTTCACCCATCCAAACGCACCTGTACATGTATTATGTTCGCAATCTTTCTCTTAATTGGTGTTTACAACGGAACTATAATTGTCTAAGTTTTTTTTAATGAGAGGATGCATATGTCTTCATCATCTCTTGACTTTATAAATTTCTAATAAAAAAATTCTAAAATTTATGTCAAAATAAAACTGTTAAATTTGAATCAATATGTTAAAAATCAACGTCCATCAATTATTCAGTGTATTTTTGTAAACTTTTCGAACCAATAACAACAAAATTAAAATGTCGTAATTTTTTACACGTACTTAGATAAAATTAACGGTTTTCTCAGACATTTGACTTTTAAATTTTAAGTTATTAAAGTTTTAAAAACAAAGACATACTGAAGAATGAAGATACATGAAAGCATTGTAACCCAAAATAGTAAACCCTCATTTTTATCCACAAATGAAATAAAACTCACGAGATCTTGTTGCATTTTCTCTTTTGATTTTTAATATTTTCTTACTTCTTTCTGAAGCAGTCATTTAATTAATTCGAAGGTACTAATCTTTGAAATTGCAACAGTGAAATCAGGCCAGATGCTGGTTAAAGCAAAGGGACAATTGCATCAGACAAAAGCATAAAAGTTAGAGAATTTATTAACAAAGAGTACTTATCTGCATTAAATAAAATCAAGTGTTCTGTTTACTCCTAAACCAAAACAGTGTGCGGTTTCAAACTTTTAAAACGAGTAAAGAAAAGACAAAAAAAAAACAATAAAAGAAGAGTAAAACACTAAAACGCTCTTTTTTATCTTTGTAATAAGTCTTTCTATTTTATCTTATTTTTTACTTTCATCATATAATAATCGTATTTATTTCATACGCAACGTGAAATGATGGATTTTCAAGATGATCTCTCGATCGGTGTAGGGTTTTTTTTTTCTTATTTTGCATTATAGTATGTTTTTTAATTGTTTTTATTATATTATTATTATTATTCTAATATTAGTTCTGTGGAATTTGTAATCCAGTCAAATTGATAATCCAAGCTATTTTTTTGTTCATCTGTAGATTTCTATCTGGATGCACTACCGTGAAAAAAAAAGGTAGAAAAATAATACCCATCTTCAGTTCAAAAAAGTGGGGTTTTCTAATAAGGCATGAGTAAATTTAATATTCCTCAATCCACATTCAGACTATTATATACACGAGCAGGGTTCAAATGCACTATTTTTTTGGTGGCAAAAAAACTTGTAGCTCGTGGCTCAATCGTGACTCGCATCTGGCTCATTCGCTAACAGTTCGCTCGTTACTGAACCAAGCTGTTAATGAGCCAGCTCGCTACTAGCTCGGTCCAGAATTAACGAGTTTGAGTTGGGGCCAAGCTTGCTCGTCAGCTTACGAGCTAGCTCGGTTAGGCATCAATTTGCGAATTTGTATGAATTTGTGTGCATTTTATATAGTCTAGCTCGGTCCAAAAAGGTTTGTAAAATTTATTTTCTTCTTAAAACAAGGTCCAGCCATACCCAGTGAGCCAGCTCGGACTGGCTCGTCACGAGTTTGAGCTCGGAAGTCCTAGGTCCAGCTCGCTCGGTCCAGGATTAACGAGTTGAGCTAAGGCCCAGCTCATTTATAGCCCTATACTCCACATCGTTTATCTATGTTTTCAAAGTCCAAACGGTCGATCCGAACTGCTCAACATGATCTTCATAATAAAATATGCTTGGAGATCAAATTTTATATTTTTTAGAGTTTTTTTACTATTTTTTCATAGATACAAAATTATTGTTTTAAGGATATTGTGGACCTTCCGATAAAGTGATATTGTACCTATGAAAAAAAAATAGTAAAAAATTTATAAAAAATATAAAATTTAGTCTCCAAGCATATTTTATTATGAAGAACATTGAGCAGTTCGGATCGACCGTTCGAATTTTGAAAATTAACAGAAGATGCTAATTTTATCTGGTCTTTTTATGCCTCAGTGAGACAATGAGGTGGCATGGCAAAACTAATCATAGGTAGCCATCAATCCAGTTTGGCAGCAATGAGTTATGATTCCTCTCTCCAAAGCAACTCATGTATTTTTTATTTTGAGATCTACATATGACAAAACAAACTTTTACGCAACTCCATTTTGTTTGTCAAAAATTACAATTTTAGTCTAATTTATTTAAACTCTTAACAAATCTTATAAATATGAGTAGTTTCCTGAAAAAATAAATGATTATTGAATGACTCTTCATGTAACAAAATTACAATATTTGTAAAAATATTGGAATGAATATTACAATAGTAAATACAAGTATGATATTATTTAAATTTCGTCGGGAAATTGTCATCCTACCTTCCAAGTAAATCTAGATTATAAGTATGAAAAAAGGCTCATAGGAGAGCACTAATCTACTTGATTAAGTTCAAGCACATTTTATAAAACAAGTGTTGGCATACAGTATCAATGTTTCTCTTGACATGTTTAACAATAAATTTTTATGTCATTTACCATAATTCTTCTTACATATTGTTCATATAAATGTATAAAGCTTCATATCTAACGTTTTTTTGTTAAAATATTCATTTTTTTAGTTAGAATGTTATGCATGTAACTAATAATATGTGATGTAATTGTAATTGTTGTTTAACAATGAGTTTTCACCATTTTATAGTATCCAATCAAATACAATTTATTTTTTTGTTCATGTTTTAATTTAAAGTTTCCGTAATATTAGAAAATAAGAAGTGTAATGGAACAGGAGATGCTTATCAGATCCATATTATAAAGGAGCCCTTGCAAGTTGCAAGTCAGTTAGTCCCCCCAAGTGATGATTGATTTGGCGTTGTGTAGCACAGGTTGTAAGGGGTCCACTGTCAGAGACGACTATTGGTCTCTATCTGGGTACTGACTGGACAAACGGTTTTTGCCAAATCGGCGCTAGGAATGGGCCCACCTAGCAGCTGGCGAATATTTCTCCATTTGTTCTCTCTTCCCCCCCCCCCCCCCCCCCCCCCCAACAAAATTCTAACATTTTTAGTATTTTTTTTGAGTGGGGTTAAAATGCACGATTGATTTTGTGCTCCAACCATACCCCATGTCTTTATCTTTGTTCTCGAAGTTCAAATAGTCGATCCAAACCGCTCAACATGATCTCCATATTAAAATGTGTTTAGAGACCAAATTTTATATATTTTTTTAATTTTTTTACTATTTATTTAGATAGTTACAAAATCACTGCTTCTGGACCATCCAAAAACAGTGATTTTGTAACTATCTAAAAAAATAGTAAAAAAATTCCAAAAAATATGAAATTTGGTCTATAAACACATTTTAATATGGATATCATGTTGAGCGGTTCGGATCGACTATTTGAACTTCGAGAACAAAGATAAAGACATAGAGTATGGTTAGGGCACAAAACCAATGGTGCATTTTAACCCCACTCTTTTTTTTTTTCAACAAAAGTATATTCTTAAAATTCTCAATTGTTAAATTGCCAACTTTCCTCTTTTGGCAGGGAATTCCATATTTCCCGGTATTATCGTAGGGTATTCAATGGGTCCGGTTTATTTAGTTTTCAACCGAATTAATTTTTTTTGGAATAAGTGGTTCAATATTTCGTTAAATGGACGGTTGGATTGAATTTCATATTTGCTTTTATTTTGTTCGGCACAGATTTTTCAAAACTGAAAAGGCCGAACTCTATGTAATTCAAATCCTTATTTTGGTTTTTTAACTTAAAAAGAAGGAGAAATTTGATATGAACATTTTAGAATATCTACATATAATATGAAATTGAACCGTGTATAATGTCAACAGCTAATATATATATATATAGAGAGAGAGATGGGCTATAGTGCTTCATAGAGTAAAATAAGTTTTTACTTTATGGCACTATATTTTCATTTTAAAAATTTAAACAACCTATTCAAACCGTTCAACATGTTCTTCATATTGAAATGTGCTTAGAGACCAAATTTTACATTTTTTTAGAATTTTTTTACTGTTTATTAAGCTACTTTGAAAATCACTGATCCAATGGTCAAGAAATTTTTACATTTTTTTACAGTTCACAGCGGATCAGTGATTTTCAAAGTGACTTAATAAATAGTAAAAAAAATTCCAAAAAATATAAAATTTGGTCTCCAGGCACATTTCAATATGGAGAACATATTGAGCAGTTCGGATCGGCCATTTGAACTTTGAAAATTGAGATATTGCGTAGAGTACAAACTTGTTTT
>CAXKVW010001655.1:0-35245 GCA_964058825.1 Carex arenaria
GAGAAATTTGTTAATTTAATGGGTGTTCGTAGGTAGACTCGGTCTAGAACCATGTAAACTCGGGGCTTTTACCATTTCTTTTTGGGTTGTATTGAGGCTTAACCGTTTAATAGCTCAAAGCTCATTTTAATTTTTCAGGATTTTGATCGTTATTTTCGTAAAATATTAAATGGAGACTAGTTTTTAAATCATTGGGCCTTGGGCTCCCCATCCTGAAATTTTCTATATTACTGGGCTCTTTTCCCTCAATCGATGACCCCGCTTGTCAGAACCGCTTTCTTCCTCCAAATCCCCAAAGCGCACTGCCTTATCCAGTCTAATTCCCCTAAAACCTCAAACCTCGAGAGCAATGGCGTCAACGAATCTCTTACCTTTGAGAAACTCTCTCTCTCCCTCTGGCATCTCTACTCTGTATCCTTCTCTCCACAAATCAATTTCAAAATCTCTTCTATCATTCTCTTATTCTATCCCCTCTCCTTCATTCCAGACAAGTTTTACCCAACCCGTTAACCCCTTTGAACAATCCCGGCTTGTTTGCCGGATGTGTGAATACAAATTTCCCGACCCAATACCTGAATTCGCCGATCATGTTAGTTTTCTGTTTAAATAATTTGTTTAATTTGGTTGGAATTTTAACTAATTTTACCTTAATTACAAACAATCTGAGTGTAGGAGACTGAGAAGTTTAGGGAACATATGCTTCAGAGGCTTACAAAGAAGAATGAGTATTTTGGCGATTTGATTCAAGAGATTGTAGATATATGCACTGAGGTTTGAGTATTTACAATTTCTATGTTTACCTTTGTTGATGTGATAAGTTTGCAAATTAAATTCTCTGTATGAATTGTGGTTTTAGTTCAGTTTTTGCTAAAAGCATATTTCCTGAAACTCCACTGATGAAAATTGGTGGTTTAATAATGCTAATCAAAATCCCACAGAAAATTTGGATAAAAGTAATTTTAGGGAAAATTTTGTTTGAAGACCTCAAAAGGATATTAATTGAGAACAATTAAGAAGAGTGATTCTCAAATTCTAACTGGTTTGTATTGGTGCTGCTTTTCTATTAGTTTTGAATTTCTTGGATGTTTGTAATAAATCAAGAGTGAAGCAATGGTACTATGTATAGCACAGATTGGTCTGTACTACGGATCAATATTTTTGTTTCCAAAGTTAAAATAGTTGATCTAAACCGTTCAACATGATTTCCATATTAAAATAAACTTGCAGATTAAATTTTACATGTTTAATATTTTTTTTTACTATTTCTTAGATAGGTCAAAAATCACTACCGAATCTTTAGATCAAGTAATTTTCTACCTATCTAAAAAAATAATAAAAAAGTTTTTAAAAAAATGTAAAATTTGATCTGGAGTACATTTTCATATGACATACATGTTGTATGATTCAGATCAATTATTTGGACTTTGAACATGGAGATATTGATCCATAGTACGGACCAATATGCACTATGCGTAGGACTTGTGGCCTTCTCATAAAACAATATATGTTTAGCTTTCCTATGATTTACTTTCCTAATTTCTTATAGGCATTACATTCATGTCCAATAGTGTGTTTTCTCTTTTTTATTTTTATATGACATTGCTTTTGGCATTCTAAATTCAATATTATAAAGTAGAGCTTTCTTTTAGGTATGGCATTCATGTAAACTAAACAACTGAAGCTACGTTTCAATTATTTTCACATTTCTTGGATGTTTCTAATTTCTTATGTCATGCATTAATTCATGCGCTACAATATAATTTATCTTCCTGAATTTTATATGCCTACATGCATTGCAATCATATATTGGGCAATAACTTGCTGTTTAGACAAAGAAAGTCAATTATTTGCTCACTAGAAAATAACTGTTCATCTTTACTTTTATTTAGGCATTAATCCTTATTAATCTTTTTTTTTAATTAAATTATGTTTATTGTTATACTACATAACACGACAGATATTGAACAACTTTTTGCGCACTGAATATGGTGGGCCCGGGACCTTGATGGTTATCCCTTTCATTGACATGGCCGATGCCATCAGAGAGAAAGAGCTCCCGGGCGCACCTCAAGCTGCACGTGCCGCTGTCGTGTGGGCCCAGAACAACATCGACAATCATTGGAAGGAGTGGACTGGAGAAGGAGGAGGAGAAGAAGAAGAAGAAGAAGAAGAAGAAGAGTGATTAATTTTCTCTATTTTTAAGGGTGTGTTTCTTTTCTTTTTTTCCTTTTTTTACTGGTATTTCAATAGATTGTGGTAGAATTGTAGACTATCTAGCTGTCCTTTTCTTGTCCATTTGCTGATCATTTTTGTGTTTTCGCATAACTGTTTACACTTTTAACTTTAATTTTAATATGTTCAAATTTGGTGTAATGAACTTTTTCTTCCAAAGGAACACAAATAGGAAAAGCAAAAGAGTGCCAACACAAGTGCTCAACGGCTCCTATTCTATTGGAACACAATAAAAAAGTGACCATGGAGCTAAGCTTCCCATCCTTCTCTGTCTCTCTCCCTGAATTTATACAAATATATGAGAAAATAATAAGCAAATAAAGTTATTACTGATCAGTCATATAGAAGTATTGAAACAAATATCTGTCGTAGTATGATACTGGCTGGTACAGATAAGCAAACGAAGTTAATAGTTATTACTGCTCAACATTTGTACTGATTAGTCGTCAAATATAGGTGTTGAGAAAGTGGATAAAACAATTTCTAATATGTATACGCCCATGCTATGTAGAGCCCAACCAATTGTAGAATCTTCTATTTTTTTTTTTTTTAAGTTTGTTGGTTTTTCTGTGCTGCAAGTGCAAATCCTTGATGAGTATATAGTGATTAGTGAATAGTAATATTATTTATTTTTATTTTAGAGAAATGCTCTGGTCTTCCGAGCCATTAAACCCAAGCAAGCCCCCGAACTGGTTTAACTGGATTTAACCGTCCGATAATAACATATTTTAACTACTTTCAAAATATTTATCGGTAAATATTATATTTGATAATTAAATATGTGTTGTTTTAAACGCTTTAAAAGTGAACTTTAAATGATTTTGTACTGCGTTACATTTTGCGTCGTATTTGAAAGCAGCAGTTGTAAGCCTTAATTCCCAAACGTGCCTCCCAACTAGTTAATTGTTTGCTAATGATTATTTAACTAATTAACTAGTTTAACTGATTAGTACAATATCTTATCTTTGAAATTAACAACTTTTCATTGTTAATAACTGAAACTAACACCTTCCATTTTGAGGCGTTATTTCTTTCTATTTTTCTTGACGGTTTCATTCCTCTTTCTATCTTTTTCCCCACGATTTCAATTCCTTCTCTCCATGATCGGCGATCTTCTCCGATATGTGCATTGCGATGAGCTGGTCTTTTCCGATCTGTGCGTTCCTCGATCTTCAGATACGGTGTTCGCCGATCTGGCGATGTTGTTTTGGCCCGATGATCGTTTTTAAGCGATCTATTGTACTTCGATGATCTTAAATTTGTTCGATATGGCTAATAAATCTTCGTACTGTAAGTATTTATTTGTTCAATTGTGTTTTAATCTGATTCAATTCATTTTTTATCTTGTGGAAGTTTAGATGAACTTCTAGATCTAATGATTGATGATTTATTTTTCCATGTTTTATACTTGACATTTAAATGCTTATTAGTGTACGTACTTTGATGCTTAATACGTGTAGGTTGAATATTGATGATGATTTACTCGATCGTGAAGTTCTAATGCTTGGTTGATGATGTTTAAATTCTTTCTTCATGTTTCTATTTTAAATGATGCATCTGATTGTATTCTGCAAATTGATATATATAATTTTCTTGATTACAAAGCTTTATAGTTTAGATTTACATGCTTAAAAATTGAGATTTATATGTTTAGTTGTTAGTGCCTCATGAAATGCTTAATAGTTGATATTTAAAAGTGCTTAATTAATAGTTGATTTGTTTTTGTTTTTTTGTTTTAAATTTTGCAAGCTAATATAAACAAAGAGCGCCTTATTATTTTGTATAAAATTCTCACATGTTACAAGAATGATTTTAAGTGGGAAATCAAAGATTTGTGAACAATGTTTGATTTTTGTAGTTTCTATTTTCAATTGTGGATTTGTGAATAGTTTCAATCACAGTTGGCGTGTGGTACCGGGCCAACTGTTTCTTCATTTTTCTGTTTAGACAAAATACTAAAATAGAGTATTGGAAAGTATTTGCTACAAAATTGGAATGATGAAGATAATTCAAACAGTTAAAACTAATCTACTTTATCAATGATGTGTTTTATCTATAATTCATAAACTTTCAAATTAATTTAGTATAAAGTTAAACTGTCAAATAATAATAAAAATAAATATATTAAAATTAACCTATAAACCATTTTTACCGCTTAATTTATAATTTTACATATAAACATAGTATTTGTAAACTAGATCGGTTTTAATAATTTAAATTCATCGTTGGTTATAATTTCGATTGGTTTTGTAATTTGTCTCACCTAAACGCTTGATGATGAGCTTGAAAACATCCTAGTTTTTTACTCAATTTAGAAAATGAGAATATGAGAACAGAAAACCTTTAGGCACTTTCGATAAATATATCATATAATTGATACATGGTTGTTAAATACAAGTGTTGAGAGAGATGGTCCAGTAACATTTTTTTTTTCCTTTGTGGAACTGTATTTTACTATATTAAAAGCTACTTTTGGTTATCCTTATTAATGATCAAATAAAGCTTACACACACATCTTGTCTTATTTATGACAAATTTTCTGCATCTGAAGTTCCTATTGGTAAACAAGAGATCTTCCCTGACATTAGTATCTGAAAAAGGAATATATGAGCGGACCAGCACAGCATTTATTATGCACACTCAATATGGTTTCTACCATCTTTAGGCAAATCATGTAAAGGCCATTTTCTTATTCTTTTAAGATCACTTTTCATGCCCATGTTATAGAGTTGCCATTCCTATGTTGAGACCTTAAGGGTAATATCATCAAGAGTTCGTATGCAGGAGTAGAGTCAGACTTTCGAACTATGGGGATCAAACATATAAAATTTTCCTGCGAAGTCAGAATTTCGAACTATATTTTTCGTGGAGAATGGAGGCCATTTGTACAATTTCATGATATTTTATTGAAAAATATATACAAAATTATATATTAGTAAAAAAAAAAAAAAATAGGGGTCAATTGACTCTTATAGTGGCTAGTGGCTAAGTAAATCCGTCTCTGTTCGTATGTATGCAACTAATTTTGCTGATAATATTAATAATTAAATTTTTAGATAAAGATGAATCAAATTATTAAACTTTAAATTAATATAACTTTTAATTGGAATTTGAATCGACGATCTTCTACATAAGATATTGTTTTAGTTATTAAATCAAAGGTTGGTTCTCAATCTTAAATTTTTGAAAAATGTTATCTGAGTCATTAGATGAAAGACTGGTTATCAATTTTAAAATTTCAATTTTGTAACTTTCAAACGTTCAAAATTGAGAGGTCATCATTTCAAAGGTGTTCTTTAAATATATTTGAAGTTGCAATGTAATTAGAAGATCAATTGTAGAAGCATTGCTAAAGGATGATGACATTTTAAGATCATTACATAAAAAAGAACCAAATAAAATGCACTTTTGAGATGCTTAATTAATTTAATAAATTTTAGGAGATATTAAAAAAATTAATTGTCAGTTAATTTCAATTCTACGGTAACTTATCTACATTTTGAATTTTTGATGGCCTATCTATTTTATAAGATATGTAACGGAAACTACATTTGTATCTTTTTATAGCTTATATTAATCAGAATCTTTTTTTTTTAAAGAAAAGATTTGGCTTGTTAAAAAATGGCCTGTATGGGCAAGAAACTTTTTATGGAATGTGGTACCTTCATTACAGATTTCAACCTAATTAAAAAATAATAATATGGATCTTAGGCATTGGCTCCGATCCATAAATAGTTGGATCTTGGTCGCTGCCTCCGATCTTACTATATTTGTTAAAAATAAGATACGCTTTCTGTTTTCGTATATCTTAATTTTATAATTTTTATTGATAAAAAATTTCCGTCTTGGCATGCTCATCTCTTTCTGAATGTGTAGGTACTAGGTAGGTGCCTTTTAGAGATATAAAGAGTCCGTTTTAAGATTCGTATCAAAGTTAAAGAACCTCAGGTAATATGAGGGGATACAATTTCTCTCTTCATAGGTGTCCTTCATTTATTACATATCCAGGGACTTCTAACTGCTAAGGTGTCAATCCTACTCGATTAGGCACCGACTAAAATCTGTTGTTTTAAATTGATGAGGATACAAACTTTGTAACCCCATTTTATGAATGAAAATATGGACATGACCTCTATTTTTCTTAAAAAAAAAGAAGTAAAATCTGTTGTTTAAAGTATCTGATGTGAGATAGAAGTAGGTCCGATGGGCATCGGACCTACTTTTAGGTTCAATTAGCTCTAACATCGTACGATTATTATCTATACAGTACGCACGGAAATTGAAAAATAGCTGTACGGATTTTAATTACTTCGCAAGAATCTTGATGCAGATCTGATGGTCACTACACCCATCGAACCAAAGTAGGTCCGATGGGCATCGGACCTACTATAAATTCATCTGATGTGCTAAAAAAGAATGAATGTCGAAATTAACGGGGGACAAATTTAAATTTATTAACAAATGGTAATTACAACCATGCTCTAAGGTTGTGTTTCACAAAAACAGTGCGTAGAGGAAGGGGAAAGAAGAGAAAGAAAGAAGGTGAAGTACGGCTATCCTCCGTACAGTAAAAACTAAACTCTGATTTGGGGGTGAACGGTTTCATCAAAACTTTACAAGAGCGTCACCTCCAAACAGTGTTCTGCTACTTTCCCTTCTCTATGTTTCCTCTCTGATTTTCCTCTTCTGGAGCAGGTGAATTCACCTGGTCGACTCCAATTTGGCTAGCGTCATCTCCGCACAATGAAAAAACCCTTCCCCTCCCTCCGCGTCCCCCGTCTAGAGCACACCCTAAGTGACCCATCTGGAGCACACGTGCTCTCTCCTTTAATACCCATGCATACTTGTACTAATGTTGTGCACACAAATTTTAAAACGAATTGGACAAATATGGAGCACATTGGATTCAAAAATAGATCCCATGGACATCGGACCTACTTCTTTTTCTTGATTGTGACCATGTATCATTAATTATGGTGTAGTAATATTTTAATGAACCTGTCACAAAATAAATAATTAAAATGTTATAACGGCAAAATTAATTAACTTATAATATTGATAAATAAATAATTTTGAACTTTTGAAATACTTTGTTTTAAACTTTCAATAACTGTAAATGTTAATTTTTTTTAAAAAGTATCACTAAAAAATAAAAAATAAAAAACCAACTTGATTATAATTTTTTTTTAAAGAAAACCATCTTTACTGAAAATTGAAGTTCGGTATAAAATTTCCATACCAAAATTGAAATTCGGTATGCATTTTTGCAAAGATTGTTACACAAATCCTATCTGTTCCAATTCAAAAAAAGTAAAAAAGACATATCGAAGTTGAACTTTGGTTTTTAATTATTTTATTGAACCTGAACTTCAAATTCGTTTTTGTTTAATCCGAACTTCAAGTTCATTTTTTTTTTTCTTTTTGATTTTGTATGGCAGCGCACGACATGATTCCTCCAAACCGGGTTCAGAGTTCATACCGAACTTCAATTTTGGTTTTAAAATTTCATACCGAACTTCATTTTCAGTAAAGATGATTTTTTAAAAAACTTTATAATCAGGTTGGTTTATGATTTATTTTTTATTTTTTTGTGTGATGGTTTTAAAAGAAATTCGTAAATGATTTTATTGAAAATATAACGCGGTCCTTATTTTACGTAGCATTTTAATTGTGGGTTATTACTCTGCTTTGGAAAATATTTGTCACAGAAATCCAAAGTAAATCTCACAATGACAGTAAACCGGTAGCAAATCTTTTTTTTTATGTACAGTAATTTCTCATCTTCAAGGTACTGTGTTGCAGAGACAAAACAGAAAATTGATATTGGTCATTTATCTATTAAAAACTTTACTTTAAATATTTCTAAATTATCTAATAAAAGATTAAATCAATTCGACTTTATATCAGTGCTCGTGTTAGTTGGCCGACCTCTTGGTATCTAGTACCGAATCATTAAGAGAAGTCACAACATTAACTTCAATAAATTAAGTACTTGAGACTGAAGTTTTTGAGACATTCTCAATTTTTAGATCTGCAAGATACTTCGGGCAGTTTCTCTTTCAGTGACCTTTACCATTACAATAATAGCAGTCAGTGTCAGCAGAAACATTTATCATGAGAGTGTTCGCTATTGGAACCAACTTTCATTTGCCTTTGTACTTAGGTGCCATTTTCGCTTTTGGTTTCTTAATCTTTCTCCCACCTTCTTGGATCATGCAGACATGAGAACTCTTTTCATGTCGTCAGCAGCGATCCTCAACATCCCTTGGAGCTCCTGCACGCTCTTATCCTTCTCATGGAAGTTCACGATGAACCCCAAATAGCTAGGAGGAAGTGAGTTCAGGATAATGTCCGTGGCTAACTCTTTACCCAATGGACAATTAAGTTTGTCTAACTGTTCCACATCACTAGTCATACGTAGCATGTGGTTACTGACAGAACTGCCCTCAGCCATTTTGTGACTAAGTAGAGACTTTGTCACCTTATACCTCTTTACACGTGCTTGTTCTTGAAACATATTTTTAAGCTGTTCGCACATGTTGTAGGATTTAGTGTCCATGAATCGCCTCTGCAATTCAGGACCCATAATCCCTACCAAGAGGCTTTGGACGTCAAACTCATCTTCTTTGTGCTTGGCGTACTTAGTGACATCCTCTGCTTTGGCACCAGTTTTAGGCTCATCAGGGAACGGTGTATTCAGAATATATTCCTTCTTTTCACGTCTCAGAACGATAGTTAGATTACGGAACCAATCTGTAAAATTGGAACCGTCTGCATTGAGCTTCTCTCTTTCGAGTAAGGATCGTAATGAGAAAGTTATTTCTTTAGCCATATTCTACAGCGTTAAATGTAAAGATTTTAGCTTTTGTTCATGTAATGTTTTATTCAAATAATAAAACTCCCACTACAAATTTGTTATATTCCCGATCTGTAGTAGGTCCAAGATCCCTATTTTCACTAAGACACAAGCCAGCGTTGGCATGAAACTTGGCCATTAGCTATTTTAGGTAAGCAACTCCTTGCTAATCATATCGTATGTTTATCTTAGAACATCTTATGTGATTCTTGGTTTCGTTAAACATCGTGTGTTTTAACGAAGACTTTGCCCCAAGCCCAAAACTGTTTTGGAAATCATTGATAAGTAACCTCACTCTATTTGATTCGATATGTCGGACATAACCCTCGACCACCAAAGGTAAAAGGTGATGCCTACTGAGTAGTGGACCCATCAACCAATGAACAATGGTGTGAGGAGGATAGAGTAGGAAGGGCAATTGACTTAATTATGGGTTTGTGTTTAATGCATACCTAAGTAAGCAATTAGGTCGCAATGCTGACCTTAGCTACTACCTATCATATAGGGGTAGTTTTGCGTTCTGATAAAGCGGTAAATCTAATTTACGCATTTCATATCAAAGCAGTAAATCCTTTTTACTCAAAATTGTAAATCTAATTTATGTACATATGTGAACGAGTCACATATACTCCTATCAGTTCCTTATTCTTTACTTTGTAGCTTTGCGTGTGTTCTTATTCATACTATAATAATCATATAAACAATTTATATGAATTAAAATAAAGCAGTTTATAAAGCATAAAGCAATTTGGTAACGTGACAAAGTTTCCGTTTTGGGCCAGTTGTCGTATTATGGAAAGGGTTCCCAGGAAAGATCAGGGTCTCCGGAGACCGCTTTAAATCTAATCTTTCCTAGACAGAACTTTCTTTCTCATCATACGCGCAACAGTTCTTACTTTGGATACTTTATTGCTTTATCACATCATCCTTCATAACAATTTATAAGAAAGCGTAAAGAAAGCATAAAATCACATTTTATCTTTCTCAGTCGGTAGTCCAACCAAAGAAATCACATTTTATAACAAAGCGAAAAGAAATCATAAAATCACATTTTATCTTTCCCGGTCGGTAGTCCAACCAAAGAAATCACATTTTATAACAAAGCGAAAAGAAAGCATAAAATCACATTTTATCTTTCCCGGTCGGTAGTCCAACCAAAGAAATCTTATTTCATCAGAAAGCGAAAAGAAAGCGTAAAATCACATTTGATCTTTCTTAGTCGGAGAACCGACCAAAGAAATCTTATTTCGTGTGGTTTAGACTTTAAGCTGCAAATGTAAGAATTAAACTGATAATCGGTATATGTATCTAATTAGCATAAATTATAATTTTTAGAAAATCAATCAACGGGAGAGCCTTGAGCTCTGATACCACTGTTGGGTTCGGACTGTTCAAACCCATTGATTAAGTCTGTTGAGGTTTGACTGTTCAAACCCATTTGTTTGCTTAAGATGCGGAAAGAACGTAAAACAAAAATTTTACTTCTAACTTAAGCCAAGGATTAAACGGGGTATGTCAGGAAACTTTCCAAGGTAGTCCACCTTCAGTATTCCTTTGGCATCAAAACCTAATTTAATCCTTTTACAGATCTACTCCATGATTGATTTCTAAAACTTTAATCTATTTACAAATTAAATAGATTAATATAACATATTTATACCTTGTCTCCAAATTCTAATTGGAATGCAGCAGGCCGTGAAGATCAAATCTGACGAACGTCTCGCTTCGAAGTATCAGACATCTGATACCTCTATCGGTTATCCACCAGGACTAACCAGAGAGCAGTTTATTTCTTTTGTTAGAAATACTGTGTCACACCCCAATCCAGAATTTCTGGATTAATGTGTGATCAACCCCGCCTCGTGTTTATTAACAATTAAACACGCAAGACTAAGAACAAAAATAAATAAGCAGCGGAAGCAAAATAAAATATACCAAATAAGTCACATCAGTCACATATCAGTAAACAACATATATATATAATACAACAATCCATGTCACATACTACAACAAAATCTAGCCAAAAGATAGTAAACGATCTGTCGATCCCGTATACAAAGCGACAACACAGGATCGCAGATCAACTAGGCACTAACCCTAATCATCAACGGAGTGGCCTTCGGGGACAGCTACTGAAGGCTCCTGCTATGGATTGCCAGAATCTGTACCTAAAACCCACGAAACAACTTGTGGGTGAGTGATAAATCACTCAGTATGTAACCCAGAACTATATCTCCAGGGGTCCTCTATGATCAAAGCACTTTAACTTAACACTTAAATGTTGTTACGATTTTACAATTTAAATATGCAATTGTGTGTCCCTATCTCAATATCTAATAGAAATAATAAAAACAAAAATACTTTAATCATTATCATGATGCGATTACCCTAGTATGCCAACATGCGAAAGTCTCCCAAAACAAAAATCCAAGCGGAGTTCAATATTATAGTCAAATAAGAGAAATCAGTATCGGAATACTGAGTGTAGAATTCATATAATAATAGTACGAATAATATTCACCCCGTGCTGTGCTAATCGGATCAAAGATCCTCAAGATATGTCTAAGGACTGCGATCATAGAGTCTAGTGATACACGGTGCCTAGTGACACCGAGCACTACTCACAAGTTAATAACACGCTAGCCGATAAACATATCTTAATTCGGTGTTTGTTCCTCACTCTAAAACGATCCATAACCAAACATATAAAATAGGAGAAATCATACAATGCAAGTCGTAAAAGTTGTCAATCTCATCCCTCATGAGCAGGTGAGAACTCTACCGTCTGGCCAGATCAATAGGAAAAGGGACTCGAGATCGGTCCCACGTATCAAGGCTCAAGATCGGCCTTCGTTCTAGGCAATGTAGCTCCTAATGTAGGTGGAGATCACTCCAGAATCGTTCGTGCCTCGGGGCTCGAGATTGGCCCGCACGTAATGGTAAAATGATCGAATGAATACATAATCAAGTTTATACATATAATATAAGTCCTAGAAGACCATCCGGAAAGTCAAGTGACACCCTGGCTCAATGGCTGCGAGGCCGACTCGTGTCCCATTCCACGAGCCGGAGCACAGTCATTCAGTCTCTACTCAGCTCTCACCAATGCATGCGTATAAATATGCAATAATATATTGCCTTCTACGAGAAGAAGGCAATCTAATAACCTAATATTCTAATAATAACATATATAATATTATTTAATTACATTACTCCTAAGAAAACAGTAAATTCTTTTGTTTATCGGGGTTATGCAATTCTACCTATTGTGCAGAAGAGATAAACATGCTCTACAGTTTAATGCATCTATTTAATATAAAGTGCGGATGACAGGTCAGGTGGAACGACTTGGTAAGAGTACGCCCACGAAAGAAAATAATTCAGATATCCCACACCTGTAGGCTGAAGACGCAACGACTAACCCTCAGCGAAGGTGGTAGGATCCGCGTATGCTCCAACCGGCGCGTCAGTCGGCTCAGCCCACGGATCGGGCTCGTACGGGATCTGTGGATCTGAAATTACGTAATTTACTAAGTAAGAATTCACGTCAGATTATACTAATCCCTCGTCCCCAATTAAGGTGTTATTGTTAACTCCTGGATTATTTAAATTTGTAAAACTTCTAATTCGGTCAGTCGAACTGAACTGATATAGTCAGATTTTTATCATTTTTGTTCATGCCATCGAGCTTAGCATTAATCTATTTTAAATTAAATTTATTTAGTCAGATACTGATCATTCACTTTCATTTAATTTTTACTTAAGTTAAATTAAGAATTAACGTCGTTTTCAACAACTCGTCATGAAGTGGGCTGTTGATAGTGATTCAGAACGTCAAGGTATTCGTAACAAATTAACCGCGAGTTACGATATTCTACACGAGAATTTTCTTACGTCTATCTATTTTAAATTTCCCATTCGCATCATATTCGCTTATCTCAATTTAGTGATTAAATTGCGCGAGGTCGTTATTTTATTACTATTTACTTCCTATCGTAAGTTGATAGTCTCGAATTTCAAGAATACGTGAAAAGAATATATCTTGTTGCTAATTAATTGTCCTTATTAATTTGCAACGAAATTTATTCAAGTTATTCAACTTAACATTATTTATTTAAATCTAAACTTTTGTTCTAAACAATATTTATTTGATTTAATTAAAAATTAAAATCTAAATTAAAATATTTTTAATTAAATGTGTTTCGGGATCATATGGTGCCCATTTTGGTCTTTGTATCTGCTCAAATTATGTTATGAGGCAACGTACCAAAGGCTAGTCTAATCATCTCCCGATCTTTAAGTTTACGTATTTTTTTCCGATTTTTAAGTTGTACCCTTTTTGATTTAATTTAAAGAAGTGTTAGAAATTGTTGTGTAGTTGTAGTTAAAACAAAAATCGAATCCATTTTCATTATCACATTTTAAATTCACATTTTCGAGTCGAGCCAACCGAAAGGAGGCTCCAAAACTCTAAGTAATTATTATCCCATTTTACTTGATTAATTAATTTATTCACTACTCCTAAATGTGCGTTCTACTTTTACCTTTCCTATTCTGTAATCCGATCAATCTCGCGACGAATTTTAATAGTGCTCTACCCTATATGTGTAAGAAAAAGAATTTTACTTATACTAATTATGTTTAAACAAAATTCCATTCTTTTATCATTTTCGGCCTAAGCCTAAATTAGGTTTATTTTAAACAAACATGGCCCAAGTCCAAGAATCCATTTAGAAAATAATTTATAATTTTCGGATTGGGCCTATGCTCAAAAATACAAAGGCCCAAACAATTAATATATATACATATACATATTTATATAGGGCCGGCCCCAAACCAAATATTTTTAAAAATCCATAGTTTGCATTTAGGTCCCTAAATTTTTAACAATTCACATAGGACCGATATTTTCTATACATAACCCCAGATTAAAATTAATTACCATATGGTCCCTGTCAGTTCAAAGTCTGGTTTTTCACATCACCGAACCACCACCAGTACCAGTGGTGTCACTGGGCCAATACCACTGGTACTGGCATCACAAAAATCACCACAAGCACACCACTAACAAGCATCAGTAAGTCCTGGTACAACACAAGCAAACCAGCACAGGTACCAGATCGGCACATACCAGACCCAAGCACAAACAAGCACAAATCAGCACAGACCAGCACAGAACAGCACAGACCAGCACAGAAAAAGGGGAAACAGAAGGAAAAATAGAACAAGGCTGGTATCAAGCAAACACCCTACAAGCATCACAAGCACCAAATAGGAAAAACAAGGGTTCCGAATCAATTACCAGATAGAAGGGAATCACGAGCACCGCACCAGAACGGCACACCAACAATAACACCACACCAGGATCAGCACCAAGAGGCGCCAGGGAGCAAAATCACAAGCACAAACACAGCCGAACCCTTAGGGTTCCGAGTAATCAGAGGGTAAACGGAAAAGAGAGAGAGAGAGAGTTGTTCTCAACACATGAGCGAGAGAAGAGCAAAACAAGAGCAAAGAGACCCAAAAACGAGAGAGAGAAGTATATATAACCGTTTAGAAAGCAACGCACACGCAATCGGTCCAAATCGTCAACGACGCTCTGACAATCGCACGAGGATGATGCGATGGGAGCAGGTGGAGCGGCCAGTTTCGTAACGCGAGGGCGGGAAATGCCTCTCCAGGAAGAAAAATAGCGAGAGAGAGAGAGAGATGTGAGTGGGGTCCGAGGGCAGCGAGAGAAGAGAGGGGTTTAGGGTTGGGTTCCTTTAGCGTGGACGGGAGAGCAAATGAGAGAAGGGAAAGAGGAAAAAGAGAGGAGGCGTGGGAGAAAAGAGAGAGAGAGCGGAAGAGAAAAGGGGGTGGGGTAAGCGGGTCAGAGAGAAAAGAGAGAGAGAGGGAGTAAAAGAAAAAGGAGGGGAGAGTTTTAATTGTGGGGCTGCCTTAAGATCCGTGTGGATAAGATCAATGGTCAAATTAATTCAGAGTCCAAAGTAGAACTGGAAATTTAAAAATTCGTTGTGTAAATCAAATTGGTCTAATTTAACGAGAACTTTCGGGCCTACAACATTTAAATAAAATTTAGCGTGTAATTTCTTTAATTAATAATCTAAAATTTTAATTAGTTGCAAAAACTTTAGTTGTTAATTAGTGATTTAAATTTTGTTTTCTTTTTAATTAGATTCAGATCGTAATTAGTCAGATTTAAAATTTGCAAGATATAACATACTGTAAACCGCAAAGTTTATGCAGAAACACGAAAACCGAGAAAAGGACAAAATAGGTATATTTACGACCTGCAGTTATTCAAATAGAAATACCGCAACTTTTGCAAATATATTATTTCCGAATCTCGAAAATAACTGTAACCGAGAAAGAGACAAAATAGACTTATCGATTTGATCAGTCAGATCAGATACGATATAAGTGAATTGTCAATTTTCTCTTTACCCCTGCCCCTCTATTTATAGAAAAATCAAGCAGGTTGGCCGATTACTGAAATAACCTGAAAATTTAGCATATTTACAATTATGCCACTATGAATGGCGGTTCATTCAACTAAATTCAAAATCATATTTTGCTAGCCGCCATTATCAATGGCGGTTCTTAAAAAAAAATCAAACTTGATCTTTTTACTTTTGCCGACATATGTTTGATTGATACATATCACATGATATTTGATTAATATATATATCTATATGCCGCCATTCATTTTATATTATTTGATTTATTTATTATTTTGAATTTTAATTTTAAAAACCATTAAAATTAAAATCTTAAAAGAAATCTAAATCAAATATATATAATTGTTCTAAACAATTATATTTTTCACAGTTCAGTCTCGGTTCGGTTTCGGTATAGTTTTATACAACGCATCGAGTATGCTTATAAATTAACCGTTGTTTCTGCTTGTCATCTTATATGACATATATAATTTAATTATATCACATATAATTAATTATAACCATCTTAATATTAATTATAACCAATTTATAATTAATCAGTAAGATTCACTGACTAGCTCCTATACGGTGTGACCCAATAGGATCTGTGTTATGTTGGTAAATAGAATTAAAACTGTTTTAATTTCTATAATCATAGGAGGCATCTGACATTTGCACTATGACCATCCAATTACACAGATGATGCTGTACTGTACAATACCACGATCCAGTAAACTATTTTACTCGTGTTAATTCTTATGTCTCACAGTATCAGATCAGTTTCAAGGTAGGTGTGTGTCATCCTTGCAAACTTAATCTTTTCTTGATCTTGAGCAAATTACCAAATAGAATTACTCTTGTAATTATACCGCTAGCAGATAATTTTACTCTATCAAGGGGCCTAGTGATACTGTAACTCGTATAGAGATACGAGGGACAATAGTATTTTCGGTAAACCATCACTACCTCAACTAAGCTATATATACCGAAGAGCTATCGTTATAACTGCGTTTTATCGACAGCGTTAGATAACAATCACACATATACATCTCTTAGTAGAAAAGATGAATACCTCATACTTTAGAACTTAACACTGAATGAAAATATTAATGACACGTACACAATTCCATTTAATATTTCATTCGGGGTCTGTCAAATACCATGTTCCTAGAACATGTATCTATGTGATTAAAATGACATCTCTTGTCAGTGGTCTGTAAAACTTGACCATCTTTTAATCCACATACTAACCTTGTAACGGTAAATTAGTGTTCCTGCTAATTACCTCGGTTAGAGACTTTTAAGAGTATATATCATCTATATTATGAAGTTTCACAATTCCAGTTATTGACTCTAGTCAGATAAAGGAATGATCCATAAATTCAATAATACTCAAGGCAACAAAATGACAGTTTATTAATCACTCAATTCATGAACAAAATATATATGATACAATTATCATATTGATTGACCTCTAGATTATTACCCTAACAATCTCCCACTTAAGCTAGAGCCAATCATGGTAAGCTTTATACTTATACAAGTCTCTATATTCTCAAAGATCTCGTAGATCCCAAGAAAATCTCACAAGCAATTGCCTATGTGTCTCTTGGACGCATAGCAGCATTATGCATCATATGTTTGGCTTGAGGAAGAGATTTTGTCAGTGGATCAGCTGTGTTGCTGTTTGTGTCAACCTTGTAAATCTTTATTAATTAAATTCTCGTGTCGTCTCGGTCTGATTGAAAACTTACGTCGGTGTAACTGTTTACAACGAGTTTAAAATCACTACCGTAGACGAGGAGCATATCCTTAGTCCTTCTTGAGAACTTAAGGATATTCCTTACAGCGTTCCAATATTCTAAGCCAGGATTAGCCTGATATCTGCTCGTCACACTCAAAGCATACGAGACATCAGGGCGAGTGCACAACATGGCATATATGATGGACCCAATAGGCTAAGCGTATGGTACTTTATCCATCATGCTTTGCTCATAAGTTGTCGAAGGACACTGAGTCTTGCTAAGCTATATACTATGATTCATTTGCAGGAAACCCTTCTTGGATTCCTGTATGCTGAACCAATTCAGCACTTTGTCAATGTATGTGCTTTGACTCAATCCTATGAGTCTCTTTGATCTATCTCGGTAGATCTTTATGCCTAGTATATAGACAGCCTCGCCCAAGTTTTTTACTGAAAAGACTTTCTTTAATAAATACTTGGCTAATTCCCGTAGAGGAATACCGTTCCCTATTTGGAGTATGTTATTGACGTATAAGACCAGAAAAGCGATTGCACTCCCACTAGTTTTTCTATATACATAAGGTTCATCTTCGCATCTGACGAAATCAAACTTTTTGACTTCTTCGTCAAATCGAATATTCTAATTCCGTGATGCTTGTTTCAATCCATAAATGGATCTAAGAAGCTTGCATACCTTCCCGGCATTTTTTGTATCTTCAAAGCCCGAAGGCTGTATCATATACACGTCTTCTTTTAATTTTCATTTAAGAAAGTGGTTTTGATATCCATTTGTCATATTTCATAATCATGAAATGCTGTAATTACTAGGAGTATCCGTATTGACTTAAACATAGCCACGGGCGAAAAAGTTTCATCATAGTTAACGCCTAGAATTTGTTTGAAACCTTTCGCTACTAGCTGTGCTTTGTAAATAGTCAAATTACCATTCATGTCTATTTTTCTTTTAAAACTCCACTTGTTAGTTATGGGTCTCACCCATCAAGTGGTACAACTAGGTTCAAACCGTGTTGTCATACATGGATTGTATTTCGGATCTCATGGCCTCTAAGCCATTTATCGGAATCGGGCCTATCCATTGCTTCCGTATAAGTTAGAGGATCTTCAGTGTCAAACACTAAGACTTCATAAAGTCCTATGTACCTTTCAGGTGCATGTACTATCCTTCCTGACCTACGTAGGACTTGTGCTTCCGGCTGTTGAACTTCATCCACAACATTTTGCGGGTTTAGTTCTACTTCAACTTGTGTCGAAGTATTTGTGGTCGGGATTTGAACTTCTTCCACAACTATTTGTAGATTTGGTTCTTCCAAACGCTCATTAGCCGAAGTATCAAGTGGTGGGGATTATGTGATCATTATTCGATACAATATCGTGTGATATATCTTGAACTTCTTCAAGTATTATATTACTCCCACTACTTTCTTTTGGAAGAAACTTTTTCTCCAAAAACACATCATGTCGAGCAATAACTATTTTATTCTCGGATTGGTGATAGAAGTAATATTCTTTGGTTTCCTTAGAATATCCAACGAAAAAGCATTTATCAGATTTGGGTTCTAGTTTGTCAGACGTCATGCGTGTGACAAATACTTCGCAATCCCAAATTTTAAGAAAAGATATATTTGGAACCTTTCCAAACCATAACTCGTACGGAGTCTTTTCAACTGACTTAGATGGAACCCTATTTATTGTTAGTGCGGCAGTGTCTAGTGTGTGTCCCCAAAACAATTTTGAAAGGATGGCATTACTCATCATAGAACGAACCATGTCCAGTAAGGTTCGATTCCTTCTCTCAGAAATACCGTTCCATTGCGGTGTTCCTGAAGGTGTGAGTTGTGAGACTATCCCACATTCCTTTAAGTACGTTTTAAACTCATGACTCAAGTATTCACCTCTACAATCTGATCGTAAGGTCTTGATCCTTTTGTCCAGTTGATTTTCTACTTCAGTCTTGAATTCCTTGAACTTGTCAAAGGATTCATAATTATGTCTCATTAGGTAGACATAACTGTATCTACTGAAATTATCAGTAAACGTGATGAAGTAGAAATAACTGTTTCTTGCATAAGTACTCATTAGTCCACATACATCGGTATGTATAAGACTTAACAAGTCACTTGCCTTTTCACCTTTCTTGGTGAAAGGCGTCTTGGTCATTTTTCTACGTAAACAAGATTCACATGTGTTAATTGATTCAAAATCAAATTTACCAAGAAGTCCAATTTCTTGCAACTTCTTGATGCGTTTCTCGTTTATATGACCTAGGTGACAATATGACAAGTAAGTCGTACTTTCATGAGATATTTTGAGTCATTTGTTATTGATGTTAAATATGGGTTTGTTTATTTCTAGCATATAAAGACCATTTATCATATAAGATGATTCATAATATCACTCGTTTTTATAAATAGAACAACAATTGTCTTTTATAAGAAATGAAAAACCATTCATCTCTAAACCTGAGATTGATATGATATTTTTAAAAATGGTAGGAATCAAATAGACATTTTTCTAATTCCATTACAAATCCACTTGTCAAATACAACTTTATACTACTGACTGTTGCGGCTGCAACATTTGCTCCGTTTCCAACTCGGAGTTGTATTTCGTTATTGCGTAACTTCCTCTTATTTCTGAGTGCCTCTATATTCTAACAAATATAAGCACATGAGCCGGTATCTAGTACCGAATCATTAAGAGAAATCACAACATTAACTTCAATAAATTAAGTACTTGAGACTGAAGCTTTTGAGACATTCTCAATTTTTAGATCTGCAAGATACTTCGGGCAGTTTCTCTTTCAGTGACCTTTACCATTACAATAATAGCAGTCAGTGTCAGCAGAAACATTTATCATGAGAGTGTTCGCTATTGGAACCAACTTTCATTTGCCTTTGTACTTAGGTGCCATTTTCGCTTTTGGTTTCTTAATCTTTCTCCCACCTTCTTGGATCATGCGGACATGAGAACTCTTTTCATGTCGTCAGCAGCGATCCTCAACATCCCTTGGAGCTCCTGCATGCTCTTATCCTTCTCATGGAAGTTCACGATGAACCCCAAATAGCTAGGAGGAAGTGAGTTCAGGATAATGTCCGTGGCTAACTCTTTACCCAATGGACAATTAAGTTTGTCTAACTGTTCCACATCACTAGTCATACGTAGCATGTGGTTATTGACAGAACTGCCCTCAGCCATTTTGTGACTAAGTAGAGACTTTGTCACCTTATACCTCTCTACACGTGCTTGTTCTTGAAACATATTTTTAAGCTGTTCGCACATGTTGTAGGATTTAGTGTCCATGAATCGCCTCTGCAATTTAGGACCCATAATCCCTACCAAGAGGCTTTGGACGTCAAGCTCATCTTCTTTGTGCTTGGCGTACTTAGTGACATCCTCTGCTTTGGCACCAGTTTTAGGCTCATCAGGGAACGGTGTATTCAGAATATATTTCTTCTTTTCACGTCTCAGAACGATAGTTAGATTACAGAACCAATCGGTAAAATTGGAACCGTCTGCATTGAGCTTCTCTCTTTCGAGTAAGGATCGTAATGAGAAAGTTATTTCTTTAGCCATATTCTACAGCGTTAAACGTAAAGATTTTAGCTTTTGTTCATGTAATGTTTTATTCAAATAATAAAACTCCCACTACAAATTTGTTATATTCCCGATCTGTAGTAGGTCCAAGATCCCTATTTTCACTAAGACACAAGCCAGCGTTGGCATGAAACTTGGCCATTAGCTATTTTAGGTAAGCAACTCCTTACTAATCATATCATATGTTTATCTTAAAACATCTTATGTGATTCTTGGTTTCGTTAAACATCGTGTGTTTTAACGAAGACTTTGTCCCAAGCCCAAAACTGTTTTGGAAATCATTGATAAGTAACCTCACTCTATTTGATTCGATATGTCGGACATAACCCTCGACCACCAAAGGTAAAAAGTGATGCCTACTGAGTAGTGGACCCATCAACCAATGAACAATGGTGTGGGGAGGATAGAGTAGGAAGGGCAATTGACTTAATTATGGGTTTGTGTTTAATGCATACCTAAGTAAGCAATTAGGTCGCAATGCTGACCTTAGCTACTACCTATCATATAGGGGTAGTTTTGCGTTCTGATAAAGCGGTAAATCTAATTTACGCATTTCATATCAAAGCAGTAAATCCTTTTTACTCAAAATTGTAAATCTAATTTACGTACATATGTGAACGAGTCACATATACTCCTATCAGTTCCTTATTCTTTACTTTGCAGCTTGGCGTGTGTTCTTATTCATACTATAATAATCATATAAACAATTTATATGAATTAAAATAAAGTAGTTTATAAAGCATAAAGCAATTTGGTAACGTGACAAAGTTTCCGTTTTGGGCCAGTTGTCGTATTATGGAAAGGGTTCCCAGGAAAGATCAGGGTCTCCGGAGACCGCTTTAAATCTAATCTTTCCTAGACAGAACTTTCTTTCTCATCATACGCGCAACAGTTCTTACTTTGAATACTTTATTACTTTATCACATCATCCTACATAACAATTTATAAGAAAGCGTAAAGAAAGCATAAAATCACATTTTATCTTTCTCGGTCGGTAGTCCAACCAAAGAAATCACATTTTATAACAAAGCGAAAAGAAATCATAAAATCACATTTTATCTTTCCCGGTCGGTAGCCCAACCAAAGAAATCACATTTTATAACTAAGCGAAAAGAAAGCATAAAATCACATTTTATCTTTCCCGGTCGGTAGTCCAACCAAAGAAATCTCATTTCATCAGAAAGCGAAAAAAAAGCGTAAAATCACATTTGATCTTTCTTAGTCGGAGAACCGACCAAAGAAATCTTATTTCGTGTGGTTTAGACTTTAAGCTGCAAATCTAAGAATTAAACTGATAATCGGTATATGTATCTAATTCGCATAAATTATAATTTTTAGAAAATCAATTAACGGGAGAGCCTTGAGCTCTGATACCACTGTTGGGTTCGGACTGTTCAAACCCATTGATTAAGTCTGTTGAGGTTTGACTGTTCAAACCCATTTGTTTGCTTAAGATGCGGAAAGAACGTAAAACAAAAATTTTACTTCTAACTTAAGCCAAGGATTAAACGGGGTATGTCAAGAAACTTTCCAAGGTAGTCCACCTTCAGTATTCCTTTGGCATCAAAACCTAATTTAATCCTTTTACAGATCTACTCCATGATTGATTTCTAAAACTTTAATCTATTTACAAATTAAATAGATTAATATAACATATTTATACCTTGTCTCCAAATTCTAATTGGAATGCAGCAGGCCGTGAAGATCAAATCTGACGAACGTCTCGCCTCGAAGTATCAGACATCTGATACCTCTATCGGTTATCCACCAGGACTAACCAGAGAGCAGTTTATTTCTTTTGTTAGAAATACTGTAAACCGCAGAGTTTATGCAGAAACACAAAAACCGAGAAAATGACAAAATAGGTATATTTACGACCTGCAGTTATTCAAATAGAAATACCGCAACTTTCGCAAATATATTATTTCCGAATCTCGAAAATAACTGTAACCGAGAAAGAGACAAAATAGACTTATCGATTTGATCAGTCAGATCAGATACGATACAAGTGAATTGGCAATTTTCTCTTTACCCCTGCCCCTCTATTTATAGAAAAATCAAGCAGGTTGGCCGATTACTGAAATAACCTGAAAATTTAGCATATTTACAATTATGCCACTATGAATGGCGATTCATTCAACTAAATTCAAAATCATATTTTGCTAGCCGCCATTATCAATGGCGGTTCTTAAAAAAAAATCAAACTTGATCTTTTTACTTTTGCCGACGTATGTTTGATTGATACATATCACATGATATTTGATTAATATATATATCTATATGCCGCCATTCATTTTATATTATTTGATTTATTTATTATTTTGAATTTTAATTTTAAAAACCATTAAAATTAAAATCTTAAAAGAAATCTAAATCAAATATATATAATTGTTCTAAACAATTATATTTTTCATAGTTCAGTCTCGGTTCGGTTTCGGTATAGTTTTATACAACGCATCGAGTATGCTTATAAATTAACCGTTGTTTCTGCTTGTCATCTTATATGACATATATAATTTAATTATATCACATATAATTAATTATAACCATCTTAATATTAATTATAACCAATTTATAATTAATCAGTAAGATTCACTGACTAGCTCCTATACGGTGTGACCCAATAGGATCTGTGTTATGTTGGTAAATAAAATTAAAACTGTTTTAATTTCTATAATCATAGGAGGCATCTGACATTTGCACTATGACCATCCAATTACACAGATGATGCTATACTGTACAATACCACGATCCAGTAAACTATTTTACTCGTGTTAATTCTTATGTCTCACAGTATCAGATCAGTTTCAAGGTAGGTGTGTGTCATCCTTGCAAACTTAATCTTTTCTTGATCTTGAGCAAATTACCAAATAGAATTACTCTTGTAATTATACCGCTAGCAGATAATTTTACTCTATCAAGGGGCCCAGTGATACTGTAACTCGTATAGAGATATGAGGGACAATAGTATTTTCGGTAAACCATCACTACCTCAACTAAGCTATATATACCGAAGAGCTATCGTTATAACTGCGTTTTATCGACAGCGTTAGATAACAATCACACATATACATCTCTTAGTAGGAAAGATGAATACCTCATACTTTAGAACTTAACACTGAATGAAAATATTAATGACACGTACACAATTCCATTTAATATTTCATTCGGGGTCTGTCAAATACCATGTTCCTAGAACATGTATCTATGTGATTAAAATGACATCTCTTGTCAGTGGTCTGTAAAACTTGACCATCTTTTAATCCACATACTAACCTTGTAACGGTAAATTAGTGTTCCTGCTAATTACCTCGGTTAGAGACTTTTAAGAGTATATATCATCTATATTATGAAGTTTCACAATTCCAGTTATTGACTCTAGTCAAATAAAGGAATGATCCATAAATTCAATAATACTCAAGACAACAAAATGACAGTTTATGAATCACTCAATTCATGAACAAAATATATATGATACAATTATCATATTGATTGACCTCTAGATTATTACCCTAACAAATACAACATGAAGAGTTAAATTCCATTAGTACCTTATTATCACGATTGAATTTAGAAATACTAATGAGATTTTTTGTGATTGATGGAACATGCAACACATCATTTAATTGTAAGGTACCACCATTTAGAGAAATAGAACACCGACCAATGTGACAAATAGGTAAGTTGTGGCCATTACCTACTTGAAGAGTGTCATGCCCAATATAAGGAGAATAACAAGAGAGAGCATTGAGATCGGATGTCACATGGTGTGTAGCCCCCGAATCAAGAAACCAATTTTCGCTTGGAGATGCTGAAGTGGTATTGATGAATGCTTGAGGAGTGCTGTCAGGTGTCGGGTAGAGTTCATAATCGGATCTGTACCAGCACAGGATAGCAGAATGACCTCTTTTATTGCATATCTGGAAAATGGGCCTTTCCTCACTGTTGGAATTCGGTGCAGCAGGCCCTCTGTTTTGAGTATACTGTGGACTGGAGCCTCTTCCTGTTGAAGGCTTGTTTGGGCCTCCTCTGCCTCGGCCCATATAGACAGACTGAGAGTAATTCGGGGCTGAACCAGAACGGCCTCTTCCTGAAGCTCCTCTACCGCGTCCTCTTCCTGAAGAAGCAACCATGGCTGTCGAATCTGAGGATGGCAGCGGGGCCTGACGCTGAGTCATCAAGAGAGACTCGTGGGTGAGAAGAAACCCATGGAGATCAGAAAGTGAAATCGGAGAAGCTCGAGTAGTGATGGCAACGACGAAGGAGTTGAATTTGGGTCCTAACCCGTTAAGCACATAACGGATCAAATCTGAATCCGTGACAGGTTCTCCAACAGCAGTGAGCTGGTCGGCTATGCTACGCATCTTCTCAAAATAGTCATTACACCCTTGGCCGCCTCGAACAGTTGTTTGAAGAAGGCGTCGGAGCTCCATGATTCGGGCTGTAGAGATGGCAGAGTATACACTGTGCAGAGAGCTCCACAAGGATGCCGCAGATTGACAGGCAACATACTGAGAAAGTACAGCACCAGAGATCGTTGAGCGAAGCCAGCCGAGAAGAAAACGATCTTGCATTCGCCATGATGTGAATGCTGGATTGGAAACCAATTGATTGCCGATTGTAATCTGCTGATCAGGAATCGGAGTAGAAGCATCCAGATGATGTGTCAGGCCATAGCCATCGATAATTGGCTCGATTTGAGACCGCCAAGCAAGAAAATTTGAACGATCTAATTTTGTGGAGACTGGTAAAGTGATATGAACCACGGGAGCAGCAGGAACTGAGATAGTAACACCAGAAGCTTCTGAATCTGGTGTCGCCATTGTAGGTGGGAGAGAAAAAAAATGGATCAATGCTCTGATACCATAATAGAATGAGAAGAAGACAGATAAGATAAAGAAGATAGAAATGAAGAATTTGATTTTATTCAATCTTGATTTCAACACATACAGAGGTGCCCTTTATATAGGGAATTTACATGTACTAATCTCTCTCTGTTTACAGCTAATCAATTCTGTTATAACTAATTCTGTTAGGCCTAATGATGTAATTAAGTCTAACTAACTTTGCTAACAGAATTCGGTTACATGGAATTCCTCTAATCTGTTATTAGTAACCAACTAGATTGCTTATTGACATATTCTATCAATTCTTTTAGATCATGATCATAATTTTGATGATTTTCACAAAAAAAAATTGTGCACTTAAATTAGTATTTTTAAAATGTTTACATTAACCTCCATCAATTTTATCCTAAAATTGTTGAAACAATCAGACAAATATTGTAGTTAATCTGTCTGAAAAATAAAATTCCACAAAAATACTTTTTAATCAACTGAACCGTGACATATAATCAGAATGGAATTTTGAAGTCAGTTGTTTATGTGCAAACAAAAAGTTCAACTCGTATTATATATAGCTGTGCTCTATGATTAACAATATGTGTAAAACTTATTTTTTTCTTACATAATGAAAAAAAAAATTAGTTGCCAACTTATTGTAAATCAAAAGTTTTATATAAAAATTTCCTGAAAATCTATTTTATTGTATTACATTATTTCCTGCCGTGGCCGCAAAAATTTCCAAAAACCAGATTGATGCACAATCATAAAAATCAAAACACTTACATCGAACAGGTGCTGTCTCAAATTAATATATTACATTAACGCTATCAGAGGCGGATGTAGTAAGGCACTAATTGGTCAATTGACTTCATTGTTTTTAATTTTTTTTTTATACTGATGTATAATTTTGTATATAATTTACAACAAAATGTCATAAAATAATAAAAATGGTCTTCATTTTATACGTAAAATTTTATATGATTGACTTCTATAATTAGAAATCTAATCTTGCATGAAAATTTTATATAATTGATTTTTATAGTTTAAAATTCGTATTAAACGGTTTTGCCTCTCGAGCAATCAATACAAGCAAATTTATTGATGATATGCCATGTCTGGCCAATACTTTGCGGCTTTGTGCTGAACCAGGCCCTATCAGATTCCAGCTGTAAAAGCACTTTCCTCTGCTCGCAGTAGAAATTGTGCCTTCCATACTGTGGATGGCAGAAATCGAGAAAAATAATAATGAAATTAACCAAGGGGCTATGCAGAAGATTGAATGGAAAATTTCTGTAGATCACTGAGAGCTTAGTATCTCTATAGCGGGCTCAAAATGCATCATATTCAACTCTCTACGCCAATTGATTTATAGTAGTAGATTTATAAACTAGAAATTTCCACAAAACCTCCTAAAGAGATTCTATTCACAAAACAAGGCGTTGTTCATACAACAAATGTAATGTCAGATTGTCAGATGAAGGAAAGAGATCTGTCTCTGTAGAGCAGAAAACGCTGACATGTGAGTCCGGACAAGTTTAAATATTTAAATATTGATTTTTAGTTTTGTTGCAGGCCTGCGTGTCAGCAACACAGGGATAGGTCCTGCCCCCGAGGGTCAGAGGATTCGGTTCCTCGGATGAATATGACTTGTTTTTAAATTTAGATCATATTTTAACTATTGTTTGGAATTTAATGACAGACTTATATTTTAACTGTTGTTCGAAATTTGAAAACGGAGAAAAAACGATGTTGAGCATATTGGAGTACAGAAAAAAAAAATAGTGTATTTAAATCATTCTCTTATAATAAATCTATTCACCTGAGCGGAAATGATTTAGCGTGTTTGGTTTTAGATTCAGATAAGAAAAAAGGATCATAATTCTACGATTATGATCGAGAATTAGCAAATATGGACTCAATGTTGGCTAGATTAGTTGATTAACAAAAAAATTTAGTCAAGTATTTGAGTATTAATTCAGTATTGGTTATTCATTAATTTTATGATGATTATTTTATAATTTTCTATTATAGTCGGAACAATCATGTAAAATAACTTTCTTCTTTGAGTACAAATTAAAGTGGTGTGTTTCTTGCATCTTATGCATATTAACAACAAGTGATTCAGTTTATTTATCAAAGAAAAGCTAAGAGAAATTAATTAGTGGCTTTAGATTTAGTAGACTTGACCAAAATATTGGCATATTTTGAGCATATCTTCAGTTATTTTTTTAAATTAATTGCTTTAATTGTAGCATATATTCAGTTACCTTCAGTGAATTGTTTATTATTTTCTATTTTGATAACCGAATGTATACTTTGACCAGAATTAATACATCATATCTTATCTTGATTCCGCTGTTATTATTTGCTTATATACACACACATCTTTATAAGGTTTTAATTTAATGGATATAATAAAAAATGTGCAATTAATATGAATACAAAATTCTAATTTTGTGACGAACAATGTCTTAAATGTTATAAAAATATTAAATTGTGTCATATGGTTTACTCCTTTTCTCATCACAAATGAGAAGTTTTTTTGTTCTCTTATTTAAGAGATTTGCTCTATTTTATTATTGATTCTGATATTATCATAAAAAAATTTCATTATTGGCTTAATTCTTTGTCGTTGTAAATAGAAATAATCCAAATTGAATTTTTGGAATTCGAAATAATTCTGACCTGATATTTAGAAAATTCTCTCGGACATAGAATAACAATCAATCTTTTCCATGAATTAAAAAAAAAAAAAAGAATATCAGTGAGCCTCCTATGAAAACATTATGAATTTTGTTCGATATTACGAGATTTTGGAGGGATACATCAGAAATTGTTGCTTGATGAGAAAATGGGGCAATTATGGAAAAGTAAGGGGGGTTACAGTAGCTTTTTGCAACTGCATTAAATTCAATAAATAAAGCGACAAATTACGCCAACTGGGGCGGATCCGTATCCTCTCTATTACTACAGAGGATGAGCATCACTTTACGGTTTGAGATTAAATCTCAGCCGGTTTGAGATTCGGGTGACTGTAGGGGGCAGTATTATTGGTCTTTGAGATTCGTGCCAGGTTAAATGAACGGTTCGGATCTATTCAAAAGGGAATCATTCTGAAAGATACCCTTTTGCGGTACTACACCGGATACGAATTCAACTGGGGCCGGGCCTTATTATCTCGAGTACGTATCCTCTGAGAAATCTCAATTTTTGCGTGACTGACGTGTCCGGTGTCTATTCGGGGATAGCGCAGGGGGCAGAATTATTTATGCTTTACGATTCGTGTAGAACGTATTTGAACGTTTGAGATTTATCAAGAAAACACGCAAAAGTTGAGGTATCTCAGAGGATTAGAATTCTATTATCTCCACAGCACCGTGTTTTCCATCAAATCGCTCTCTTTCGCGCGAAACAACTACCTCTCTCCCATCCCACTCCACTCCACAAACAAAAGAAAGGATAGAAAGTAGGAAGGGAAATCGATTTGACAACACCTTAGTTCGTGGAGCATGGTGAGGTCGCTTTTCGATTGGGAGCTCTTCCAATCCTGATTACTACTTGAAAGCTTTGATCTTGTAAGTATCCTATGGCAATTTGTATTTTTCGATTTTGTTTTTGTTTTTCGTCGCTTTCTCCCGGATTTTTGCATCTTTTTTGTGATTATTTTCTTTTCTGGCACTGATTCCTGATTCCTCTAGATCCCATTAAGTAATTATGAAACTTGATGGATCGTTTTGAAATTCCTTTCTTTTGTGCTGTTGCGAAATTTGTTAATTTAATGGGTGTTCGTAGGTAGACTCGGTCTAGAACCATGTAAACTCGGGGCTTTTACCATTTCTATTTGGGTTGTATTGAGGTTTAACCGTTTAATATCTCAAAGCTCATTTTAATTTTAAAGGATTTTCATCGTTATTTTCGTAAAATATTATCGAGTCCACGAATTAAATTATAGACCGAGCGTGCGGTTCACTGATCGACCTGTCACTTCACATGGTCCCGCATTGACTAGTACGACCGATCTTTTGATCTGGGCCGTTTATCTCAGTTAATGATGGCTTCTTTGACTCCAGCTGTTATACGTGCATGGCAAGTGTACTGAGTACAACAAATGTCAAAGAAATAAAAAAAACAATGAAATTGTTATAATAAATAGTAACGTTGGTAAAATAATAATTACACGGGCGTTATTACTTAGTAGGATCGCACCAATGTTTTTTTTTTTCTCTCTCTGTCTCTGCCA
Organism: Carex arenaria; assembly: GCA_964058825.1. Classification (NCBI taxonomy): domain Eukaryota; kingdom Viridiplantae; phylum Streptophyta; class Magnoliopsida; order Poales; family Cyperaceae; genus Carex; species Carex arenaria. The sequence goes on from CAXKVW010001655.1 coordinate 29,972, forward strand.
TTTGTGATTCTGTACTTCGTATTCTCTCTGGTCGGTGGTAAATGGAGATAAGTGGCAAGTGGGCACTTGTTGATTTATATAATCACTTTGGATTCCATCCTTTAGACAATGTCTAGAACAAAGGAATAAAATTGATTTCTGAAATACCACAATGGGGCGTTGCCGCGTTAGTATGTATTCTATTTCATATACTTGTTACCTACCTAACCAAAGAAATAATTGCTATCCCAAGTGTTCGCTAGATATTCTTTAAGAGTAGGATGGTCTCCAGTCTGTACTGAAATGGAAGCACCTGATCATTATTGGGCGTCTTGGAATGAATCGAATTGACATATGCAATGCAATCTGGACCATTAAAATTTAACGGGCTGTCGGATTCGGACTGGAGAGGAGGAATATATTACTTTATTAGATAGACTGATTGATTTTCTCTTTCAGTTGGCTCCACGATAAAAGCCAATCTTAATTGGTTTTTTAATCTGGGTAATGGACTTCTTATTGGTTCCAGTGCTATAGGAAGAGAAGTTGCTTTCATCCTCTCCATTTCTACCTTTAAAAGGAGGCTTCTCTTTTCCTTGTAACTTCTGTATCAACTCCATTATTTGATTGAGATTAGCTTGTCAATTTGGTAGGTTATTGCTGCATCATGCCTGAACGTCTGTTCTTCATATATCTACTTGTGAATAACAGCATATTTGGAAGCGAGGCATGTCTCCAGTTTTTGTTGGAAATGGAGAGGAGATAAAATATATGGATAAAGTGTTAACTAATAAGGCTGCTTTATAGGTAACGATGTTGGCCTTGTGGTAGGTATAGGTTTTGGGTATTTCCTTCTATTCTCCTTATTGATGACATTGTTTAATGTCTTTAGATTTTAGAACTCTCTAGTGATTCTCCAATCAATTTGCCTTTCTTCTATTAATAGTGGGGTTGTTTTCTTGAGCAATAACTTTCCTATTAGAGGAAAAGGTATACTCATAATTATCCCTTGATATTTTCTGTATTCTTTATAATATATGCTGGGAAGGAAGTTTAGTTAAAGACAAGCTGTTCTATCCAATGCCAAAGTGGTTAGTTGTTTGTCTAATTTAATTTGACTAGCATGCATAGAGCACATTATGACTAGCATAAGAATGAGCAATGAGTGTTATCCTGGAGTCTGGAGTAAATGGCAAGGTAAATGAGGAGGAACACTTAAATAAAATAAACCGGATGTGGGGTACCTGATAGATAGACCTAGTGCATAACAAATATTTAGTAGCCTCTCTATGGAAACTTAACCAAATAAACTACCCAGTTAGCTCTTTAGAGTCTCTAAGAAAAATTATAATTTAACGAGTTTGCAAGCCTACAAAAGTAAACTACGCAAACATTACCAACGAATTAACCATTTAAATGAGCAAAACATTGAGGAAAATTTTGTATTTAAAATGCCATTTCGATACTCCTGATCTTTCAGTAATAAGAGCAACCAATCGTTTGAGCTCTACATGGAAAAACAAATCAGTCCCCACAAAACTTTCTGCAAAATTTGGCTTTTCGGTCAATTTTTGTCATAAAAATAGCTTGTTGAGATGCCTCCAGTTTGCAATCAAAGAATGCGAGAAATTGGAAGGTTTACACTTTTCTTGGAGGGTATTCTTATCATTTTGGTTCTTTAATTAACAGTTCATCACTGAAAATTGCACATGTTCTTCTGTTAGGGTCAGAAAGAAATAATATGTTTCCCATCTTACATGATGGTGACATTGCAGAAAATTATAGTATGACGAATATGCCCTTTTATTTTGATATATTTTGAATACATGCTAGACATTTACATTTAAGTGTTTATTAGTATATTTTGGAGTGAGAATTTGAATTACTTGATTTAATTTATTTTATAGCTATAGGATATTTTGTCAAAGGTACAGTAATTTGGATAGTTCATCGATTTAGGCATATGATTTAGATGATATATACTAGTGATATTTCAAAACAATATATTTCTAAACTTGTTCTCTTCAGATTTTGTAAATTTTAGAAAGAGCCGACTGCTCACAAGATACACCAACCGCAAATATTAGTATATTGTATTTAAACCAAGTAATGGATCAAGATTTAAGTTTGGGGAATTCTACTTAGAGTAACTCTATAGGGGCCAAATGAGGAAATTACAGTGGATTAGATTGTAAACTTGTTAGTGGGGGACAACATCAGTCTGAGTATTTTGTTGTTCATCTCCCCTCCATTTAGTTGAAAAACTGGAGATATCTGTTCCACCAAGAAAGTATATTCTTGACTCCTGAGATACAATGGAACTCTCTTCCTTGATGAAGAAATTGCGTGTATACTTTTCATATTTAATTTAGTTTTAATCACCGATCCCTCGTGACCTTTGAAGTCAAATTATGAAAAAAACCCATCATTTCCTATATAGACTCTTTGCCCATTTTTAGTTTGATTTTGGTGAGCCCAAACTTTAGTCTCCCATTTTGAATTTGTGGTTTCAAATCAAAACAATAGGTTATTTTGTCATTTGACACTTTATGTCATTCCCAACGGGCACCTTGCTACCCTAAGCTGCATATTCTAGATTTAGCATCTATCTATATATAAAGCCAAATCCTGCCTCAAAGTACCTCTTTTATATTCTTTTATCATTTTATTTGAAATTCTTCCTTTTTTTATTTCCAACATACTGCCATCAATACGAGAATCTGATTTTCATTTGTTTATCTTCAACATTATAATAGCATCTTTATAATAATTAATTTCTTTATTAGTACCCCATACCTCCTTTAATTTTGTAACTATAGGTATAGGTATCAGAGCAAAACGGCAGGAGTCGTTATTGGACAAAATTCTTTTAATATGGTTGTTCACAGAATTGGTGATAATATGTAACTATAGGTATAGGTAACTATATAGTTATACATGTTGATAATTTTGACAATATTTTCTCAAATCAAGCTGAAAAGATATCAAAAAATTAGAAAAAGTTTTAAAGACATCTGCACTTATGATATGAATTCATTGATGTTCTTGATCGGGGCTGATCATTGATGTTCATTGAGACCACCTAGCTCAGCTTAGGTGTGATTCAACCTTACCCCACTTATGTGTTCTGGGTGGGGTCGGTTATTCACATCCCTGGGTGTAATTTGCAAAATCTTCAGACTTTCTTCCTGTCTTTTTTTCTTTGCAGCATAACTTTAGTTTGATTTGTTTGATTGAAGCAGAGACGAGAGAGGAATTTGAAGGAACCTGTTCAGTCCAAGTATATAGTGTTCAAGCTTGCATTCCCAAGGAGACTGCTGTGATTTGGAATTCAGAGTTTGTTCAAGCTGAGGAGCTCTTCAATCAGCCACAAATTCTAGAAAATTGCTTGAGAGACAACAGGTATTACTCGTAACTATTTCCACAGTAATTTATGCATGCCTCCACTGGGTATTAGTGAGTCCACATGTTCCAATCTAGTCAGGGGTTCAAATACCTCCATCATGTCTATACTTATGCAATCAACGTTTAATAATCCAAACTTCAATACTGTTGATATGATCTATATCATTTTCCTATTAAAAGAAATTATTGTGGCAATTTGACTTCTTTGTGGCCATCCAGAGGTTTGTGCAAATTCACTGATGTGGACAATTTCATAGATTAGCTTCTCATGCTCTTGATGCCCATGAAAGTCAACAGAAAGGCCAAAGTCTTTTCTATGCACTTAAGGAAAGTATTATAGATTATATAGAATTATTTATTTTTGTAAGCTGAGTTTTATGCTCTTAGCATTGATGTTTTAAAAATTAGAGGTGTGATGTAGGAATGAAAAATGCAGGTTATTTGAACCTCATTATTGTTCATTATCATGCTTGGAACATTGTTATGTCAAAACCATATCTGACTAGTCAGGTGAAGAATTATGTTTTCTTTGATACCCCAATTGCTTGACTCAGATAGCATAGAATTGCTTTATCATATATGTATGTAGATTTTACTGAGACAAACTAAACCTGAATCAAGTCAACCATTTCTGGACCTAGAACCAAGAAATAGCAAGTTGAGGAATTAATGTGGTGAGGGGAGAGTGGGTTTGGAATTAATGTGGCACAGTTAGTTCTCCTTATTTTGTCAGGCATGCGTGATAGTTCCCATAACTTGTTGGGCGGATGAGAGATGTCTCATTCTCTTATGTAATGCATACTTTTCCAGGGATGCACATGAATTGTTCCTGGTTCTGATGGTTGAATTTCTTGCTTGATTCATGCCTTTCTATATTTTAAGTTTACTTCTGTCATATCTGAGGCTATTTTAATGCTAAATATTGAGATTATAAAGAAATTCTCAACGGATCCTGTCTTGTACTAACTTTTATGTGTTTGTAAAGTTTACAATTCTTTTGGGGCTATAGGAGAGTTTTCTGACAAATTTAAAAGCTATCAGGTTTTGCGGTGTTTCTAATATACATGTTAAGCGTACAACGGATGGAAAACACGTGAGCCTGGTACCACCTAAAACCAATAATGGAACTGGTGCATTTCAAAAGGATCTACATTCACTTAAACCTCCAAAACAAGAGCCTGTGGGCCCCACATCAAGCTCAAATTTGGAAGCAAGTGAGAACAAATCTGAGAAGGAGAAAGCTGCCAAGCCATCCCCTATCATCAGAGAACCTTCAAAAGTGAAGGGCCAAAATGGAAAATCCTCATCAGGAAATAGTGGGTCACTTGCTAACATGTGGGGCCGGGCTTCCACAAAACCTAAACCTGTTGTGGAGACTGCAGAGGATGTTCCTAGTATTGCTGGTAACGATCTAATAATGTCATATTAGTCTGGTCTTTTATGTTAATTTCACTTCTCAGTATCTCATTTTTACACATATTAGAGATTTAGTTCAATATATGATATCAGTACCTGTTTCTTATCAGCTGTGTTTTTTATTCAAATCATGCCTAAACCCCTAGATGGTTTGTTGAGAAAATTCATAATGATGACTAAACCCCTAGGATGTTCCTATTTGTATTAGCACAATAAAGACTCAACACTGACAACGAACTTAGCATTGGGTTGTGGCTGAGGCAACCTGAACTATGATGATCTTTCATATTCTTGAATAATTTATTAAGACATAAATGCAATATTTAATATACTATTTCACTAAGGGTTGTCCTTGTCATTTTTCATAGTAATGCACATTGTTAGATTGAGAAATCGACACTGGAGTATACCAAGAAGTTGGACTTAATTTTCTGTACTCAATATAGAGGAAACTTTGTTGCAAATAATAACAAG
>CAXKVW010001656.1:0-27160 GCA_964058825.1 Carex arenaria
TGGCTGAGAACGGAGGAGATAGAGCGGAGGAGCGGAGGATAGAGGTGGCCGGAGATAGATCGTCGGAGTAGAGGAAGGAAACTGAAGAAAAATGACAAAAAGGAGACTGAAGAGACGTAGAGAAAGAAGAGAAAGGAGAGAAAGAAGAGAAAAAAGAGAAAAGAAGAGACGGAGGGAGGAGAGAAAGGAGAGAAAGGAAGAGAAAGAAGAGAGAGAAAGGAGAGAAAGGAGAGAAAGAAGAGAAAGGAAGAGACAGATAGAGGAGAGAAAGGAGAGAGGAGAGAAAGCAGAGACGGAGAGGAGAGAAAGAGAGGAGCGAAAAGATAAAAAGAATAAAAAATTAATTCTGAAGTCTGGATTACGCGGATCTCCGCATTATATTCGAACTTCTCAGGTTCGCGAACCTTTACGAACCGAATCTGTCCAGCTTCGGATTTGGTTCGAAATTATTTCGAACCGAACTGCTTTGAATAATTTCGAATCGAATTTTTTTCGAACTTTTCCGAATCAAACTCGAATCAAATTACGAACTACGAATTTTTTGTGCACCCCTAGTTCAGCCCCTTTCATAAAATAAAAGATGTGTGATTACAGTCTAGTGGTTAAGACTATTTTGTACTTGGGAGATCTTGAGTTCAAATTCCACTAACCACAAATTAATAATTATGCATTTTAATTTTCAACTCCTTCTAACTAATAATTATGCTTGTAGTCTAATTACTGCAGCACAGATAAGACAGAATCAGGAAAACTCTTTCGTTCTTAAAAGTTGGTACAACTGATTCTTTGAGGCGTCCACGAAATTGGACAATGGGACTAGATGGAGGTGGACGACATCAGGGCTATTCACTTGTGCTTATGCAGCAATGCATCATACAAGAGTTATATCATCGACACAAACATGGGCAGATCTAAAGCCATTCAAAAGGTGGCTAAGCCACCCTTATGATTTTTAAAATTTTAGTTATGTATATTAAAGTTTAATTGAATTTTATTTTTTTGGAACAATTTATATAATCCAGCTCTCCTCATTGATATCATATGTTTGCTTGTAGTCTAGTGGTAAGAGCCTATGTTGATTGTGGAGAGCATGGGTTCAATTCCCACTAGGCACTAGCCACAATTTGTGCATTTTAATTTTTAGCCACCCCTAACAATATTTTCTAGTTCCGCCCCTGGACACAAAGAACTATCTGGAAGATGCAGGTGCCAATAAAAGTCAAGATTTTCATTTGTCTAATGTTGGACAACAAAATACTTACGCAAGAGGTATTAATAAGAAGATGTCACGTCCCCGATCTCGAAGGTGCGACAGACCTACAGCGTCTGTTTTCCATTTCAATTTACATAACACGATGCATGGATCTTTTTTTATGCATTGCCAATAACATCCATTATTTTTCAACATTTCAATTTATTTACAAAGATTATCTGACATTTTACAGTGGATGATGCTAGATGAATTTTCTGCACCATGTCAGATAAAATAAACCAAAATCCCAAATCTTTAGATGGCCCTGCTGTCAATTACAATCCCAAAAGTGTCACACCCCAAACCAGAATATCTGAATTAATGTGTGATCAACCTCGCCTCGTGTTTATTAATTAGCTAAACACGCAAGGCTGAGAGTAATCATCAATATGCAACGGAAGCGAAATATAAATATATAAATCAAAAGTCAAACATCAGTCACATATCAGTAAATACACATACATATAATACAACAGTCTATGTCACATCCAGAACATAATCTAAGCAAAAGATAATACATGATCTACCAATCCCGTATACAGAAGAACAAATACGGATTCGCAGATCAAATCAGGTGATGATCCTAACGGTCAAGCAGAGTGGCCTTCGGGAATAGCTCCTGGCAACTCCAGCTGCGGATCGTCAGACGCTGTACCTAAAACCCACGAAACAACTTGTGGGTGAGCGATAAATCGCTCAGTATGTGACCCAGAACTATTTCCTCAGGGATCCTCTACGGTCAAAGCACTTTTATTTATAAATCTAAGTACAATTATGCTTGTAAATAAATATGCACATGTGTGAACCTATATCAATATCTAATAAAAACGAAAACACTTTTAATCATGATGCGAATATCCTATTATGCCAACATGCGAAAGTTTCCCCAAACAAAAATCCAAGAAGAATATACTATTGATAGTCAAATCGGGAAAATCAGTATCGGAATACTGAGTGTAGAATTTATATAATAATAGTACGAATAATAGTCACCCCGTGCTGTGCTAATCGGATCAAAGATCCTCAAGATATGTCTAAGGACTGCGATCATAGAGTCTAGTGATAAACGGTGCCTAGTGACACCTAGCACTACTCACAAGTTATAACACGCTAGCCGATGAACATATCTTACTTCGGTGTTTGTTCCTTACTCTAAAACGATCCATAACCAAACATATAAAATAGGAGAAATCATACAATGCAAGTCGTAAAAGTTGTCAATCTCATCCCTCATGAGTAGGTGAGAACTCTACCGTCTGGCCAGATCAATAGGAAAAGGGGCTCGAGATCAGTCCCACGTAGCAAGGCTCGAGATCGGCCTTCGTTCTAGGCAATGTAGCTCCTAATGTAGGTGGAGATCACTCCAGAATCGTTCGTGCCTCAGGGCTCGAGTCCGGCCCGCACGTAATGGTAAAATGATCGAATGAATACATACTCAAGTTTATACATATAATATAAGTCCTAAAAGATCATCCGGAAAGTCAAGTGACACCCCGGCTCAATGGCTGCGAGGCCGACTCGTGTCCCATTCCACAAGCCAGAGCACAGTCATTCAGTCTCTACTCAGTTCTCACCAAATACATGTGTGTAAATATGCAATAATATATTGCCTTCTACGAGAAGAAGGCAATCTAATAACCTAATATTCTAATAATAACATATAATATTATTTATTTACTCTACTCCTAATAAAACAGTAAATTCTTTTATTTATCGGGGTTTATGCAATTTCTACCTACAGTGTAGAAAGGATAAACATGCTCTACAGTTTTAATGCATCTACTTAAAATAAAGTGCGAATGTCAGGTCAGGTGGAACGACCTAGTAAGAGTACGCCCACAAAAGAAAATAATTCAGATATCCCACACCTGTAGGGCTGAAGACGCGGAGGCTAACCCTCGGGAAAGATAGTGGAATCCTCACAAGCTCCGATCAGCACGTCAGTCGGATCGGACCACAGGTCGGACTCGTACAGAATATGTGGATCTGAAATTACGTAATTTAAACTAAGTAAGAATCTACGTCAGATTATACTAACCCTCGTCCCCAATAAATGTGTTTTTGTTAAATCCTGGATTATTTCAATTTGTAAAAATTTCCGATTCGGTCAGTCGAACACTGATTATTAACTTAATATTTGCTAATGATTTAGTCAGATACTGATCATTCACTTTCATTTAATTTAATCTAAGTTAAGATAAAGACTAACGTTATTTCCAATATTTCAATTTGAAGGTGAGTTGTTAGCAGAAACTCTAGTGTCGAAATATTAGCAAACTAGTTAATCGCAAGTTACGATATTCTACGCGGGGATCTACTTACTTTGATCTATTTTAATCTAACTTGATTTCAAAAATAAATAAATAGTACTTTTAATATTTTAATTTGAAGATAAATTGTTTGTTAAAAATTTATCTCGTTACAATGCTCGTACGATAATTATGTCGTTCACTACGATAGTTTTATAGGAACTTCAATTGCTTTAATTAAAATAATTTGAAGTTATTTTCAACTACGTATACCGAACAATAGTACGTTGTTAGCTAATTATACTATTTAACTAACCACTTATGAATTTAGATTTTGAATTAAAATTCGTAAAGTTTTATAATAATAATTTGTACGTATCAACATAATTAAAGGTGCGATAATTTACGTCTATTATTTAATTATCCTACTTAATAAAATTCCTAATCGTTTGCGATGATATGAAAATATTAATATGTTGTTAACTAAATGGGCATCCATAATTTAACAATATACTTATTCTTAGTTTTATCGAGTCAATATTTATTCGATCATTAATTCTAATTAACTACATGCGTTGTATTTAATGTGATTTAAATTTTGTTTGTGTAAAATGCAGTTTTAAATTTATTCGACGAAGTACATGGAAACTTTACTCGCTACTTTTCAATTTCGAAACTAGTTATAGAATTTAATTTAATTAATGTCATAACTCGAGAAAACCGGTGTGTATTTTAATTACATATATATATGGAGTGAAAATTAACATTAAAAATATAAATAGAAGTATGTTTTCGTTTAATCAATTATGCTTACTACGGTTAGAAAGCTAATATTTTTTTTCCATGAACTAACTAAATAAAGATACGTTGTTAATATTTATATCTAGATTTTCAAATTAAAAATACATAGATAACTTTATTTTATTTAACTACGGTTGGATAGTGTTTTAATTATTTCTAACTTCATCACGCAATTCGTTATTTTATAATTATTCTAATTCTACCGTTATTTCGTCGTTTCAAGTCTAAATATAAAATAATATTTTTCGTTGCTAATTAGTTGTCCTAATTAATTAGCAACCATTTTCGTTTAAGTTTCATAAATGTTTAAAACATTTTAAATTTAAAAGCTTGTTATTAAACTTTAAATTTATTTAATGCGTTGGGTGTTTTATTTAAGATTTGTTTCGGGATCATATAATGTCCAATATCGAGCGAACATATGCTCAATTCATGTTATGAGCTACCTATAGAGGCAACAATGCCCTGGACTTTTCTAATCATTTCCCGAGCTAATTTAGGTTTACGTAAGCATCCGATTCTTATTCGATTCCTTATAAAACCTAAATTTTAAAAGCCGCGTTTTTATCCGACAATCACGCCTTTTGGAACAATCCAAATACCATAATTTTATCCAATTTTATCCCTTTTAATTTTCACTTCAGCCGAGTACAATCCGAGTCCAAATTTTAAACAAAATCCCAACTTTTGCATTTAGGTTCCAACAATTTATTTTATCGGTCTAAGGGTTAAAATTTCACACAAAAACCCTTGAATTTAATTTTATTTACATATAGGTCCCTGTCAAGCCAAAGTCCGGTTAGGATAATCACAGTACAGTACCAACGGTATCACTGGGCCAGTACCACTGGTACTGGCACCGCACACTCACAAGCACATAGCCAAACAGGGGTAAAACGAGCACCAGCAACAACACAAACAAGCACAAAACCACAGCACAGATCGGTATCGAGGCACCACCGGTGCCTCTCTAAACCACGTAACAGACCTCACAAAGGCCAGAAACAGAAAGGAAAACGGGGTTTGAACCCTTACCCGATAGGAAGAGGGTCCCAAGCGGGATACTTGAAATACGACCGGTTCCAAGCAAGGGCTCGCCACGGCCGTCAAGGAAACAAAAGTCCGAGCACCCCCAATAAATGGCACCGCCAAGCACCACAAACAGCGCAAGGCAACAAGAGACAGAAATCGCAAAACCAAACAGACTAACCCAAAACCAAAACCCTAGGGTTTTGGGAAATCAGCAAGCACAGAGGAACAAGAGAGAAGAGAGAAAGAGATTTATTTTCTCAGCACATGAGCGAAGGCAAGGGAGAAAACCAGAAAACCAAAACGAGAGAGAGAAGAGAGATTTATAACCGTTCGAAGGTAACGCACACGCAACCGGGCCAAGGCGTCAACGACGCCTGACATCCGTACTGCGAAATTCGTCGCACGCACTAGGGCGATGCGATGGGAGCAGGTAGCACGGCGGGGTTCGTAACCCAAAAGCGAGAGAAAACGCGGGATCCCTCTCCGCTCCCCGTCTCCAGAAGAGAGAGAGAAATCGCCCCAGTAGGGCCTGCGCGCAGAGAGGAAAAGAGAGGCAGCGGGGGAGAAAGAAAAAGAGAGAGAGGGGAGGGGTTTATAAAAAGGGGCTGCTTTGAGATTCGTGCAAGATAGAGATGAACGGTTCAGGTTTGTCTCAAAATTAAAAGAGAAAGAGAGTGCGGATCTCAACTCAATATGGATGGAATTTGGAATTCATTTCCTTCTCCAGGACGGAAAAAGAGAGAGGAGGGATTTTAATGAGGTGGGGTCCACTAGCAAAAGAAATTTGGAGAAATGAGAGTTTGAGGTGGGATTCATGTGGTCATTCGCGTGTCGAGTCATTTTATTTTCTAAATTATTGTTGTAATTTTCTAATCTAATTTATTTAATTCGAATCAATTTTCTTAATTGAATTTTAGAAATTTAATTGGTTCAGTGAAATCGAAGTTTTATTATGATGCTTTTAATGAGTACTTATTTATAATCTAATTCGTTCGTTAATTAACTAAAAATTTTAATTACTCGTAATTATTAATTGTTAGTGTAATTAATTAACTTAAAATTTACAGAATATAACAAAAAGTGTTTCTTAATCTTCGTCTAATAAACCTGTAACCCATAAGGGGAAACGAATGAGAAATAATAAATTATTTTTCAGTGCTGATTGCCACTCAGATTATTAGATTTGAAGAAAATCTATATTCGGAATGAAATCACCGCACGAGAAATTAACAGTTCATTTTAAAATGACGAATGCAAATGCTCAATAACAGTATCCAATTGAACAACACGAATTTCACAAATAAATCAGAACTCTAAGGATCTTATCAGAATAAATGGTTTGGGTCTAAATCTTTTAAATCATAAAGTCTGGTAACGTTTGGTTTCTTACTTTTACAATTTCTAGTCTGGTAACACTGACAAATACCATAATAAGTATCCATCGTGTTAGGACTTATACTGTTCTATCCATCCTAATAATTTGTTAATGGAAACAATATAGAATCAATATCTTAATGCCTTTAGTATCAGAAAGGAAATCGATGATAAGACAATTCTAACTATCCCGACAATCGGTTAGCAGAAACAATACGAAATCAATATCACAGTACTGTCATTATCAAAAAGAAAATCATTGATAAGCAGTTACCACAGTTCATTATTCTTACAGTCATAATTCATATTTATTCAATATCCCCTACCAAACCGGTACTGGGTTCAATTGGGGTCATTCACCATATGCGCATAAGGGTCCTGGAGTAAAGTCTAGTAGCTAGCTAGACTTTACGATATATAAATCATTTTTCTCCACTATATGGAGGTTCAAGGATTACAGTATTCAATATTTAATTAATTCAATCACTGTGGTCTCAATCAATCATTTGCAATAAGAACCAATCAATCGATAAACAATATCAACATGATAGTCAATAAATTCACCTGTAATTCAGTTTCAATTGTATTGGGCTATGCATATGATGCAACAGTTTAATCAATGCAGTCAATCAAATATTCAAAATGCACAGCAAGTTACGATTTAATTCCTAGTCATGAATCTCAGACTAATCAAATAACCTCGCACCTGATATTGTAGGGTAACAGGAGAGATCACCATCAGTCTGTCTGTCCTGAACATTCAATCTTATCTGTCTTTATCGTAAGTATGCCTATATTAGAATAATATATATTCTAATCAATATTTATAATAATTAGGCATAATCATACAATTTACTATAACATGTAAATCTCAATTATGTGTTTATATCATAAGCAATGTTCAATATTTATGATAAAACATTCATTAGCATTTTAATTATATTTTAGAGTCATATAGTGCTCCATAATATCAAGTCATACATATAATAAATCACATGTATAATCACCCTCAATTATTGTTTAATTAATAACAACACCCATTTTTATTTCATGACACTATTTATCAATTATTCTATCGATATCTTAATCACTTAACTTATATATTTATTTATTTTCAATTCAATAGTCAAAAATAAAATCCCATAAATCCACTTCAATTGATTGTCAGTTCAATAATCTATATTTGTCCAATATATTTGATCGTATTCATTTTCAGTCCAAAATTAACCATCCAAGTCCGATCAATCAATAGTTCATAATTCTAAACTCGGGTCCAATCCAATTAATTCAAATCCAAATCCTACTGTCCCTGCTCAGTTAAAATTCCATTCATTTCCATTATTTACTAAATCTTCTCAAATATTCAAAAGTCCATCACTAAGTGCATCTATTCCTTCTTACTTTATTATTCAAGCCCAAAGATACATGATCCCAATCAATTATCATTTATTAATTTTCGGCCAGATTTTCAAAAGTTGTTCATTTTACAGTTTAAACCCTCTGACAAGGAAATATTACCAAACCAATAATATTTAGCATATCTTACCTTTATTTTTTTCTATTCTTACGAACCAGTCCCTAGAAACCCAAAACAGGAATTTTCCCCTCTATCATTTCTGATTGGATAAGTATATTATTTGATTTTTCTATTCTAAGATAGATTTATTTCGCATAATATACAAATTATGCTATATATACCAACAGTTTTATCAATGGATATAATTGGAAACGTAGGTGTGATAAGATCAAGTGTCAACTTCACATGATGAAACATGTATCAATAATAATCAACGACACTTATTACAATAATATTGTTTACAATTGATATAACAGATGGAAAATCATTGCTATGATACAATAACTAGTAAATAATGACTAAGTTGTCATTATCATGTTAATTAACAATTTCTATTTGGTAACCCCTATTGATAAATTGTATTAACTGTTGTTGGATAAAGACCCATTGATCGGTACAGGATCAGAACAACTAGGTATCCAAAATAATAAAACATGGTAAAGTGCTCTTTGAGGTCAATATCAGGTTCGGGTTCAACCTCGTACCCACATCGATCCTTGCCCAAGTGTGATACCAATGATATCAGTATAAATCAAAGGAAACGATATTTAACATTTTGTTATCACTATTGTTCTACTTTTATTATCATTCTAAACAATTACTTCAGCCTTAAGGGAAAATTTGAATGAGAACGGAAAAGAGAGAAAAAGGAAAGCAAAATACCATAAGAACTGAATTTTGATCTTAGAATATTTCTTACGATAACCTTTCTCTAGTACTCATGGGTGCACGGACAGAGAGAGATAAGTCTCTCTGTTTTCCTTTCCTTTCTCTTTCGTTTTCTCTTTATATTCTTTTTTTTCTTTGTTTCCTTTCTTAATGCAAGAGCCAAGAGAGAGAAGGCCAATTGGGAAATATAGGGGGGAGCATCCCCTGTTGACCACGTGGCACAGTGCCACAGTGGTGGTTCCTTTTATTATTATTATTATTATTTTTTGTTTAATTTTGTTCTTTTATATAGTTAACCCTTAAGGTTTCAAATTTTACAAATCAGTCCAAGAAGATAATAAGAAGAAGTTCATATATGCTTGATTGGTAATTAATCAGATTCCTATGTTAAACATTCGAACATTCATTTCTAAATATTTTAGAAATTTAGATCTAATCTCAACAAATAGAATTTTAAATAATCATTTTGACAGTTTCAATGTAACTTGATCATCTTGACTAATTAATTCAGTAAAATAATATTTGTTCTTTAAATGATACTCACTAAAGAATACCTTCAATCAAATAGTATTTTATTTCCAATTATCAATTATATATACATATTTTGCATAGTGTTACAGAAGATGATGCAACATACAGACTGGATGCCATATGTGCAACTCGATAGACACTGAGACGAGAGCTCATCTCATGTGGGAATGTACCTTCTCGTCATGATTCTGGAGAGGCCTCATTGCATAGTTCGGCTTTGCCACAGTACTAATCAATTGTCACATCATTGCTCAGGTATGGAATAAGGGTCGGAGCAACCTCCCTTCGAGGGAGAAATCAAATTGGGGTGTAGTTTGGGCTGCAGGGGCATGGACATTATGGAGAGAGAGAGGAATAGGAGACTTATCTGTGAAAATTCGTTCGGTGCATCTTTTAATAAAATGATACATCCATCGAAGTTGTTTTTTTGGGTTGGATCAGGTGAGGAGAATTAGTGGGGGAAACTTTGCTGGTTGGTATTGTGGTATGTTGACAACAAAAATTTCAATTTGATTTTCTAATTAATCTCTATGAGAGGCTTGTAAATATTTGTAATAAAAACTCTCTTTTTTTTTATCTAATATATTTGTTGACGCTTTGCTGCCAACCATAAAAAAAGAACTCCTTCTAACTGAATTTTCTAGTTCCGTCTCTGTATATAAAATGACACAATTCAATTCTTATCTTAACAAATTCAAATTTAATTTCGAATGAAGCATCTAACATTTTTTTATATGACATGAATACATGATCACAGCATGCGTATTGAAAATTGTAAAATTTAAATGTTGTTAAAAACATTTTATGTGACGTTTGTTGTAAATTGAATAATTAATATATATATATATATATATATATATATATATATATATATATATATATATATATTATTTTGCAAACAAGTTCGTAGGTATTATATCACATTCCCCTTCCCATATTCCATGATTTTCATGATTTATATATAGAGGCTAATCCTAATGAAAATCAATCCAAATTAAAGTGGGTATATATGTATGACCTGTTTATTGCCATCCTTGATTTCTCCAACTGAAGAGCATATTTGAAATGGAAATTAGATGCATGTGTAAGAGATGAGGGTAACATTACTTTTCAAATGTAAATTAATTAAGTTCTCGATCATGAGATTAATAAAGAATGAATTTAACAGGTCATAAATGTTCAATATTGGACAATGTGCGGCAGTTAAAGAGACGCTCTCGTTTTATTTACCAGCCGGGTAGAGACAAAATGGGCTGTAAGTCTGTAACAGTAACAGGCTCCGCTCAGCACTACATATCTAATCTAACTCTAACCTACCTCCACGATCGCCTTCGCCTACAAGCTGTTAGTTGATTGGCTTGGTTTACACACATCTATTACCACGTCATGTGTCAATCTCATTCCGTAGGAATTTATCGTGTAAATTAATGTCACTATTAAATTCAATTCTGCTTTACTGCTTTACTGCTTGCACTCCAAGAGTCACAGGGACATCTGATATTCTGTATCAATAACTGCCCCGTGTGGCCGTGTATGACAAATCCCAAGTCATCAAGACCTCCACTCCATAAATTAAGTCCGTTGTATAATTTTATTATATTGGACTAGCAACACAACATCCGATTTCAGTTTCTCTCTGTCCTTTTCTTGAAATGTCTAAATATCTACTTGGGCGCGGAACTCTATTCCTGCACAATACCATGAGCTGATATATGGGTCCCACTAACAAAATGAGCCAATGGCGCCTTGTTTGGGTAACAGCAGATGGTGTTTTGGGTTTAGAAAGTTTTGAAATTAATCGACAACTGCCCCGTCGCAGTGCTACTGCTCGAAAGAGAACCTGCGCAGAAAGAGAAAACGGAAACAGGCAGAACCCAAAATGGAAACAAATTAATTATTAATTGATGGCGAAGAAACAAGACACCCAACTCCAAGAGTAAATATAACAAAAATAAAAACAAATAAAAAAGAGAGAAAACGATCGAGAAAGAGCAATAGAATCGATCGGAAGAGGCTAGGAGAGAAACAGTAGAGAGAGAATACAAGTGATGGAGAAGGAAGCACTGGCGACTCACTCCAATCTCTCTGGCGGTCGCGGCGACGATGGCATTGTTTTGAGCAATAAACTTGAGATTCCTCGACTGGAATCCATTAAAGGAGGATCCGAGCCGTCATCTCCGAGAACCCTAGCCCCTAACGTTAACGTTAACCTGGAAGCAAATTTCTTCAAGACGAGGCTGTGCAACAATTTTACTAACAAGGGTTCGTGCGGGTACGGCGAGGAGTGCACCTTTGCTCATGGCATGGAGGAGTTGCGCAACAGCAAGATGTGCTCGTGGGAAGGGCGAATTAGGGTTTGCAAGATGCATATGAGGAGCGGGAAGTGCAGTTACGGAGCGAACTGTAGCTACTTGCATGTGGAGACTGCATCTGCAGGGGATCATGATAAGATGAAGCGCACCGGTACTTTTTCTTTTTGCAAGACAAATCCCTGCTTCAGTTGGAGAACCTCAGGGAGGTGCTCTTATGGTGCTTATTGCAGATTTATTCATGCTAATGCTAATGCTAATGCTAATGCTAATTATCAAGGTACGTGCGTCATCCATCCTCTACCTCCAAATTAAATACATCTATCTTCTTTTCTCAGATAGAAATAGAACACCTGAAAGTCAAACACAATATATATATATATATATATATATATATATATATATATATATATATATATATATGTGTTTTCCTTTAAATCTTTTTACAACACGGCCATTGGGGGCCCATGGGCTCATGATGTCAATCATATTTGAAAAGAATATTAATTTTCTCATGTCACATTTCAAAACTTTTCTCAATCACTAATCAATATTGACCAAATTGGTAATATCTTCATAATTAGAAACTGTATCATTAATTTCAGACTTCGACATTTGAATTATTAAAATTTTCAATTACAGTTTACAAAATTAATTTGTTATTATAATTAATGATTTGTTTTAAGTTGAAGGAGATGATACCGAATTTTGCATGGCTCCACAATTTTTGGAACTAAATATTCAGTAATATTATTGAAATTTAAATTTAATTACAAAAAAATGAATTTAAAAAATTAAGAATATGAAAGTTTGATATTTGTAATTAGCAAATTAACTATGTTCTTCGAATGACATCACTCTTTCACGTTTTGTTCACAAAATTATATAAAATAGAAAGTTGCTTTCCACATATATGAAAATGAAAATTGCATAAATTAATATGGCTCATGAAATTATGAAATTGAGAGTTTTCAATTGGGGGCTGTGAATATCAAATTTGAGAAATGAGAGAACAAGGAAAATTGGGGGAAGATTTCTTAAGATTAAGATCATCAGTCCTAAACTCCTAATTATGGGACTGTAGAAAAAACTTTGCGGTGGGAATTTTATTCAACTTTTATAAAAGGCATCCTTGTAAATTAAAATTAATATGCATCTGCATTTTTATTTGTGATTAAGCTTAATGGTTCTACCTAAATATGACAGACATATATTGTTCCTTTTCCCTGTTTTTCTGACTGCTGAGAGTTCTAACATCTAATACTACAACTTAGCCCTTTTTAATTTTCTCCTTCAACTACTTACCAAACACTAATTTTAATACATTTACCATATGGCAAAATACAAAGTTTTATCAATTTATATATTCTGTTGTTGGGATCCCTTAATAAGATAATTTAGACAATATTACTCAAATCAAATTGAAAATTTGGCTATGAAACCTAGCACAAGTTCAAATGTATCTCGGAAAAAGGTTGTGACCCAAGAAGACATGGTTGCGTTCATTTGACTGCAACATTTTAACTTCAATTTTTTTTTTAAACAATGTGTCATACTTGTGTAAGTTTGATATTTTTTTTACGAGTGAGTCTATGGTACTGTGCATAGCACGATTTGGTCTATAATACGGATTAATATTTTCCTTTTTAAAATCCTAACGGTCGATCCGAACCGTTAAACATGATTTTCATATGAATATGTATTTACAGACTGAATTTTATATTTTTAAGAATTTTTTTACTATTTTTAATATATGTAGAAAATTACTGTTTTTGGATGGTCCAGAATTTTCAGATCAAGTGATTTTCTACCTATCTTACAAAATAGTAAAAAAATTATAAACAATGTAAAATTCAGTCTGCATGTACATATTCATATGGGAATCATTGTTGAATGGTTCGGATCGATAGTTAGAATTTTAAAAACAAAAATATTAATCCGTATTACGGACAAACCCGTGATATGCATAGTACCATAGACTAGCTCTTTTTTTATTATTAACCTAAAAAAAGAAAATGTCAAAAGAAGGTTTCTGCTTCATCTGCTACTGATGTTGACTATATGGCAACCATTTACCAAATATATAAAATCAGGAAAAGAAATCAAAAGAAAAGGATCTTCTCTCCCATGAATATATAAGGGGTTCAAATCTTTTGATCACCTCTTTAGGAAAGCAAAAAAACTGTAACCCTTATAATTAATTAAGAAGTGTCTGATCTGAAAGCATTAATATATATTGTCATTAATTAATTGACCTGTACGTTAATGATGTGCATATATTTATGAATGAATTAGATTCAAAGAAAAGAGGAGGCGGTGTGGAGGGCGAAGGAGGTGGTGAATTAGTTGTTGAGGGTTCTTCAAGGTCTAGAATTAGCAGCATCTTTTCCTTGAAGCCAACAGTGGTTCCTAGTCGCCTGAAGAGCGGCTCCGACAAATTGAAAGAAATGAAAAAGGTAGATGGAATATATGGCGACTGGCTCGACTAATTAAAATATATATATTCTATCTCAGATTTATTCAAAATCATTTCATTTCCTAGCTAGGAAAGAAATTCATGCATGAACAACTTAATTTTGCATATGTATGTGCAATACTATCTAAGACAATTAATTAATACCTTTGATAATTGATGAACATTTGCAAAACTATTTTGGAATGAAAAATTATGCATCAGAATGTAGTTTTGGTGGGCACATATGCAAAAGCTCTCATCCATTTATTGAAAATAGTATATTTTCTTTTCTTTCTTGTTCTTTTCTTCTTTTTTTTTTAGTTAAATCTTGCCGAGGAATTGCGAGATACTAGTAAATTTTCATATATATGTAATGTACCTTTAAAATTTGTGTATTTCAGCAAGAACCATTTTTTTTTTTTAATTTTATAGTTATTTTAGTAGGCAATGTTATGTGCTTGGCAGTTCATTTTATATCTTGCAGTTTGCAATATTTCTGTCAATGAAAAATATATGAAAAAGAATATAGGGTTAATTGCTAACTGTCGTTCATAATTCCAGTTCATCCATGCATGACGTACTCTTCAATAATTTTATGTGATAAATAT
The DNA here is from genome assembly GCA_964058825.1 of Carex arenaria. Taxonomy (NCBI): domain Eukaryota; kingdom Viridiplantae; phylum Streptophyta; class Magnoliopsida; order Poales; family Cyperaceae; genus Carex; species Carex arenaria. The sequence goes on from CAXKVW010001656.1 coordinate 14,857, forward strand.
AATATTAAACTATTTATTATTATAATATCAGAATCATAAAATAATTCTAATATTAATTATAATATCCATGAATTGTACTCATTGTCGTAAATCTTATAAATATTTGCAACTGGATTAATTAGTGGAAACCATTAATTGCTAGTTTCTGGTATTGAGTTTAGAACTTGCTCGAGTTGCTCTACTAGTACGTAGTTTAGTTGAAGTTTTTTTTAATATTGCAACCTATAATTAATATGGGGACTGGGGTTGACCTATTTTAGATCGATGCATGCAATATGTATTAGTCTTAATTTTTCTTTAATAAATATAAATCTTTTAAATTAAATTTCTAATATTAAGTAAATTTCAGAAATTATGAAGACACCGAATTAAATCCCCAATTCAACACATTTTTAGTCGAAAAAAAATGTATTTAAAAGTTCAATCCTTCAACAAATTAATTTCGATTTAAGAGTCCGGTTCTTTTTCCTTAATTTACTAAAAAATTAAACTTGGTACATCTATGGTTTCAAAATCCAACGACAATTAACCGACAACACAAATTCCATGAGATTTTTTTGAGATTTTAAGCAAGCTGTGATTTTTTTTTTCTCCATCTTTTCTTTCCAATGAGTACAAATTCATAGAAAAATAAAAACAAGTCTAAATTAATATTTTTTTTCTGCAACGAAAGGTTTCTGATTTGGGGGTGACATGTGGAGTAACTGAATCAATTGAAGAAGAAATAGGAACGAGAAGAAGGGGCAGTGCAAATGGGTCAGGTCCGCTCAAAGCGTTAGACACTGCAGGTGGTCCCTGCGTTTTAGATGAAGGGGAATCGGACATTCCAGATGAAGAAGTGACTGGAAAGAGGGACCCAGCTGAATAGAACTGGAGGCGAAACACAGAAGATACTGGAGACAATAAGAGGTGAAACATTCCTAGACAGAATTTTGATTCCGTTGGAGTTTGTTAGGCCAACTCAGCGCTTTCCGCTGAAATGGCGCTTCGCGAATCTTTTTGTTATTTTTTGCATTGTTTTTGTTTACTTTCTTTTACGAATTCAGCGCCTATATAAGGCTAACACTCCTATGGAGCTGTAGTTGATTTTTCATGAATGAAATAGCTAAATTGCATATGAGCAATCAAGCTTAGTTATCTTGTCAGAACTATTTTTCTTTATTCAAATTACCTCAAATTATTCATGTTATCTCTCTTATTCAATCTATATTGCGATTGAGACTTGGGTTTGTAGCAATTGTGGTATCAGAGCGATAAGATCGCAGCTGGGCATAGTTGTTTGAGCGGTAGAAGATGCCGCCAAAAAGGGTACAAGATCCTCCTGAAGATGTGTTGGTACAGTTGGACCTGATGACGATCATTGATAAGCTGAATCAATTGGCGAAGGAAATGCAAGCTGGTTTTCAAGCGAAGGATGATCAGTTTCAGGTGCGAGATGAGCAGTTCCAAGCTTCATCTCGGGTACAAGAGGAGAGGTTTCATCAGATGATGTTGATGATGGAGACGATGAATAAATCGATTAAAGCAAGCGTTACTGGTAAAGTTCCTGACACTGGCCAGAGTAGTGACACTACGTACAGATCGGGTAGACATGATCGAGGAGACGAAAGAGAGGGTCATCCTGGATTTGATTTTGACAATGAAGATAGGCGATGTGGTAAATATCAGGACCAAACCATGGTGCAACGCATAGTCATGCCACGAATAGAGTTACTAGTGTTTGACGGTAGCAAGGTTGGCGATTGGTTGGAGAACTGTAAGTTCTACTTCAACTATTACCAGACCCCTGAGATGTACAAGGTGCAGATGGCTTCCACGAGCTTTACTGGAGATGCTGCGGAATGGTTCAGTTGTTATCGGGTGGAACATCCAGATCCACCGTGGCCGGTGCTAGTGAGTGCTGTTTTTGAACGCTTCAAAGTAAGAACACAATTAAACCCAGTAGTTCAGTTTAAAAGAGTGAAACAGGAGGGAACAGTTGATGATTAATTAGGGAGTATCAAAGAGCTAAAACCCGACTGTTAGTGGAAACTGGTATTAAAAGTGAATTCTTCTTCGTGTGGAGTTTCATTAGTGGCTGAGGGATGAGATCCAAAACTCCATTAATCTTTTCAAACCTCAAACCCTGGATGATGCCTTTAATCTAGCTCCAGAGCTGGAAATCGCAGTTGACCCATGTGGAAGAAGATGGGGTTTTTAAGAGCATCAAACCCAACAAATTTTAGACCTATGAGCACTACCCTTATTAAACCAAATACCTTGTCAGTGGGAAATATAAGGAAGAATGGAGAACCTTACAACAATTCTAAACCACCTTCTAACCATAAACCTCCAAATAATAACCTGAACAACAACCTTTCCTTGGATCAAAAAAGGGCTTTGGGTCTGTGCTTTAGGTGTAATGAGAAATGAGGGCAGGGACATAGGTGTAATAAGGGGTTGTATGCTCTTGAGGTAGAAGAAGTGGAGGAAGGGGACGAAGAACTGCACCAAATAATTGAACAAGAAGTGGGGTATGGTAGAGGTGATGAAGAAGAAGAAATTGAGCATTTAGTGACATTGAGTGACACTAATAATGAAGTTAGTAGAGCATTGAAATTCAAGGGCATGATGGGTAATCTTCCAATCTGTGCATTAATTGACACTGGGGCAACTCACTCTTTTGTCAACCCAATAGTTGTTCAAGAGCTGAATTTGACAACAGTACCAACCCACAAGTTAACTGTGAAAAGTGCAGGGGGTGAAAGAATGATATCCAACACTCGATGTCATAGTGTGCCCTTTACCTTGCAAGACTATCCTTTTGAAGCAAATATGAGGGTATTGGGAGTACAAGGATATGATGTCATTTTAGGGGTGGATTGGATTGCCAGTTTGGATTTACTTAGATTACAATTGTCACAAGGCAAAGTTGTGGGGGAATTTCAGGACAAAGAATTCCACTTATTAACTCCAAAAATATCAGCTGAAGTGCAGATGTCTAAGGGTGTAGTTGAGGTGGTGCATGAGGGTAAAACAGGAAAAGGCTCAAATTTGTTGACTCCAAGGGTGTCAGGTGAAGTGCAAGTGTGTGAGGGAGTACTGGATGTGGTGAAGGAGGGTAAGAAAGGTAGTCAAATTTTCATTGCTCAGTTGTTCAAATTAGAAGGAGAGGTTACTAAAGAAGAGGCCAAGGTGGAAGCTGAGTTGGAGAAGGTGTTGCAACTATTTCCAGATATGTTTGAAGAACCCTAAACCCTACCACCAAAAAGAGCACTAGACCACAAAATAACCTTAAAACCTGATTCTAAACCCATCAACCTAAGACCTTATAGATTTTCTTATCATCAAAAACTAGAAATTGAAAAAATTACCCAAGAACTATTACAAAAAGGGCTGATCCAAACCAGTACTAGTTCTTATTCATCTCCTGTGTTGTTAGTCAAGAAGAAGGATGGTAGTTGGAGGATGTGTATTGACTATAGGAGATTGAATGAAGAAACTATCAAAAACAAGTACCCAATTCCTTTGATTGATGATTTATTAGATGAGCTAAGTGGATCCCAGTATTTTTTAAAACTTGATTTGAGGTCTGGTTACCATCAAATCAGGATGGATGATTAGGATATAGTCAAAACAACTTTTCAAACACATGAGGGTTTATTTGAATTCAAGGTCATGCCATTTGGGTTGACCAATGAAGGTAAATGTGTGTTTAAACCATTTCTTAGAAAATTTGTTCTAGTCTTCTTTGATTATATACTAGTGTACAGCAAAGACCTAGACTCTCATGTCCAACATTTGAAGCTTGTCCTACAAACTCTCTCTGAAAAACCAACTATTTGTTAAAAGATCCAAATGCGAATTTGGAGTTCCCAGAATTGAGTATTTGGGGCATATCATATCTAAGGAGGGAGTTTCCACTGATCCAAACAAGGTTGAGTCTATGACCAACTGGCCAGTACCACAAAATGTGAAAAGCCTGCGGGGATTCTTGGGTTTGACTGGATACTATAGGAAGTTTGTCAAGGGGTATGGGGTTATATCCAAACCGCTAATTGATTTATTAAAGAAGAATTCATTTAGGTGGAATGAGGCAGCCCAACAAGCTTTTGAACAATTGAAGTGTGCCATGGTGACAGCACCAGTTTTGAAATTACCCGATTTTCAAGCACCTTTTGTGGTAGAGACTGATGCCAGTCAAGATGGCATAGGGGCCGTACTTATGCAAGGTAAAAGACCCATTGCATTTATGAGTAAGAAGTTGGGAGTAAGAAATCAGTCTTTATCCACGTATGAAAATGAGTTGTTAGTATTGTTTACAGCAGTTACAAAATGGAAGCATTATTTGTTAGGAGCCGAATTCACCATAAAAACTGATCAAATTAGTTTGAAGTACCTATTAGAGCAAAGAGTGAATACTCCAATGCAACATAAAGGGCTTAGCAAGCTTTTGGGATTGAATTATAAAATTGAGTACAAGAAAAGAGTGGAGAATAGGGTTGCTGATGCACTGTCTAGACAAGAAGGGCAAATTGGGGAGGAAATGAAAAAAGGAGCTAAATTGTGCATGGTCAGTGAACTAATACCCACTTGGGTGCAAGAATTGAGAGAGAGTTATGAGGGGGATAAGTGGATTGACAGAGTGAAGAAGGAGATGGGTAATGGAGGTACTGACACACAAAAATACAGTGAACATCAAGGGGTAGTGAGGTACAAAGGTCGAATTTGTGTTGGAGAGCAAGGTGATTGGAGGAGCAAAATTTTAAGGGAAATACATGGGTCTAGTTTAGGTGGTCATGCAGGAATAACTGCAACTTATCAAAGGGTAAAGAGATTTTTTCTAGCCATTAATGAAAGAGACAGTATATAAGTATGTGCAAGAGTGTGAGAATTGTCAACTTAACAAAGGTGAAAATGTAGCCTATCCTGGGCTGCTACAACCATTACCATACCTGATGAAGGTTGGTGTAGTGTAGGCATTGATTTTATCACAGGATTGCCTAAATCTCAAGTTTATGAAGTGATTCTAGTCGTGGTAGACCGATTAACAAAGTATGCTCACTTTGTGGCTTTGACTCACCCTTTCTCAGCCATGTCTGTAGCACAAGAATTTATGGATCACATATATAAGTTACACGGTTTACCAGTGAATATTGTGTCAGATAGGGACCCAGTGTTTACAAGCAGGTTTTGGAAGGAACTAATGACAAAACTGGGTATTCAGCTGAACATGAGTACGGCCTACCACCCACAATCAGATGGACAGATAGAGAAGGTTAAGTAGTGTTTAGAACAGTATTTGAGGAGCATGGTGTATGATAAACAAAACAAATGGAAGAGTTACCTCTCCCTAGCTGAATGGTGGTATAATTCAAATTGGCACAGTGCAATTAAGGTATCTCCTTTTGAAGCTCTGTACGGCTATCCTCCTCCTCAATTGGCTTTAGGTAGTGCACCAAAAAGTCAAGTGGAGTCAGTTAATGTGTATTTGAAAGACAGACAATCTGCATTGATTGAATTGAAGGCTAATTTGAGAAAAGCACAAAATCGTATGAAAAAGAATGAAGATATGCACAGGAGTGAGAGAAAATTCTCTAAGGGGGATTGGGTTTACCTTAAGCTTCAACCGTACCGTCAAATCACGGTTGGGGGCAAGCGAAATCAGAATCTGAGTTCCAAATTTTACGGGCCCTTTGAGGTGATTCAGTGCATAGGGTCTGTCGCTTACAAACTCAATTTGTCACCTGGTTCAGCTATTCACCCCGTATTTCATGTATCGCAACTCAAAGGAAGAATTGGTAGTACTCAGGGTGTATCACCAGTATTACCCTTGTCAGGTCCTGTAGCGAAAGAAGTACCATAACCACTAACGGTGTTGGATTGTAAGATAGTTAAAAAGAGGAATGCAGCAGAGGTCCAATGGCTAATACAATGGAGAAATCAATTACCTAAGGATGCTACATGGGAAGACTATGCTACTCTTGTTCAGAAATACCCCGATTTTGTTCGTGAGGTCACGAATGTTGTTAAGGAGGGAGGAATGCAACGAAAGGTTTTTGATTTGGGGGTGACATGTGGAGTAATTGAATCAATTGAAGAAGAAATAGGAACGGGAAGAAGGGGCAGTGCAAATGGGTCAGGTCTGCTCAAAGTGTTAGACACTGCAGGTGGTCCCTGCGTTTTAGATGAAGGGGAATCGGGCATTCCAGATGAAGAAGTGACTGGAAAGAGGGACCCAGCTGAATAGAACTGGAGGCGAAACACAGAAGATACTAGAGACAATAAGAGGTGAAACATTCCTAGACAGAATTTTTGATTCTGTTGGAGTTTGTTAGGCCAACTCAGCGCCTTCCGCTGAAATGGCGCTCCGCGAATCTTTTTGTTATTTTCTGCATTGTTTTTGTTTACTTTCTTTTACGAATTCAGCGCCTATATAAGGCTAACACTCCTATGGAGCTGTAGTTGATTTTTCATGAATGAAATAGCTGAATTGCATATGAGCAATCAAGCTTAGTTATCTTGTCAAAACTATTTTTCTTTATTCAAATTACCTCAAATTATTCATGTTATCTCTCTTATTCAATCTATATTGCAATTGAGACTTGGGTTCGTAGCATTTTCCCGCTTGGTGTTACACGAGCAACTAATGAGCTTATTTGAAGATTCACGTTAACACAATTACAATACCACCAATGAGATAAAGCAATTAGATGATAACACACTTGTAAATCTAATATTTTTCTTTCAAGTATATAGACTTTAGGTGATTTTTTATACGATTTTCCTTATGATATAGTGAAAATGGTGTAAATGTTTACATTCTTTTTAAAAGAAGAGATCGATGTAAAATTTTCTGTTCTGAAAAAAAGATCACTACTACAGAATATGGTGATTGTACACGGATAATCACAAAGAGCTACACGGATTTCCTGCAGTGTAGGATATTAGGGTGTAGAAATGTCCCATCTTTTGCAAACGGATATTTATCCGTGTGCAATTATCAACAATCTACACGGATTTCTACTTAAAAGCCGTGTAGAAATCCAACTAGAGCTACACGGTTTTTTAATAAAAAATCCGTGTAGGAATATCAACATTCCTACACGGATTTTTAAGTAAAAATCCGTGTAGAATTGTTTCCTACATGGATTTTTAAATAAAAATCCGTGTAAGAAGGTTGCTGAACCGTTTTTTTTTTTTTTTTTTTTTTTTAAAGCTAGCCTCCACTTTTGCTAGCCAGTAATTATATATTTCAGATTGAATATACATAATCTTTTGCAAAAATAAATTTATAGCATTTTGTATATGCATAGCCTTTTGCAAAAATAAATACATAGCCATTTGCAACATATATATATACATAGCCTTTTTTACATGCAATCCCATGTGATCTAACACATAACATACACTTCTCAAGATCCAATACAATGTTTGTATAAACATTATGTCCTTACCACTTAGCAACCATGTGATCAAGGTTTGGGCCAAATTTTCATAAGTTGGGCTTATGTTGCCAAAACTCATGGCTATGATCTACTCTAGCACAAAATTTCATACATACTAAGTTGTATTAGATCCAACATATCAAAAAGGAAGTTTGCATGTGATCCATGACATGATGTATCTTGGTTAAAGGTCTCCAACAATATTGCATCTCCAATAAAAAATACAAGGATCAACATATTAATTTGTGCATACATACATACATCATAGAGAATAAAAATTCTCAATTAAAATTTATACATAAAATTAATTGAACCTGTATGGCTTTTATACGAACCACTGAAAATTAATTTCGTAAGAAAAAAATTATTGCATCTTATATGAATTTATGGAGGGAGGGTGGCGAAGAGGATAGTAACCAACCAAGGCGAAGATGACAGTAACCAACCAAAATCCTACAAAACTGAAAAGAAAAATAAAAGAGAAATAAGCAATAATAATTACACATGACCTAAATAAGCAATAATAAGTAACAGAAAATTAGATAACCTTAGCAAGATAGAGAGGAGAAAATAACAACTTCAAATATCTCAGATCCCAGTTGTGCTACGAGCTGAAATCAGACCAATATTTTAATACAGAGATAGAGAGAGAGAGAGAGAGAGTATTATAAAATCAAAACGGCGTTGGAGGAAAAAGGCCTTTTTATATAACAAAAACCCTAAAACTACATTTCTACACGTATTTTTCACTATAAATCCGTGTAGCTCTCTAGCCTTTTTACATTGTTATTTAAAGAATAATCCGTGTACAATAATCCCTTCCTACACGGATTTTTTAATAAAAATCCGTGTAGCTCTCTATCCTTTCTACACTGTTATTTAAACAATAATCCGTGTACAATAACCCTTTCCTACACGGATTTTTTAATAAAAATCCGTGTAGCTCTCTCACCATTCCTACACGGATATTTAACTAAATATCCGTGTAGGAAATGTAAACTTCAAACGGCTTTTTTGAAACATTGTTTTTCAATGAAATATCCGTGTGGGATTCTTAGAGATATCATTGATCATTGGAAAAATCCTATTTGGTACACGGTTTTACATAAAACCGAGAAAATCCGTGTACAACCACAGTGTAGGAAGCGCCATTCTGTAGTAGTGGATGTAGAGACTTAAAACTTTAAAACATCAAAATAACATCATTAGATGTGATCTACATCATTTTTTTTTCTATACATACATAAAATATTATGATATTTCAACTTTGTTTTAATTGTTATAATTTATAGAGAACTTGTCAAAATACACTAATTTGAATAATTTATAGATGTTAATTTTTTAACTTATTGTTTCACATAAAAATAAAATTGAAAAGTGATAATTTTTATGTGCATATAGTGAAAATAACATAGATCATTCTAACAGTTTTATTTTGATATATAAATTTTAGATTTATTAGAAATTTAAAAAATAAATGTATGATAGAGGCACGCATATGAACCTAGTCACTATATTATCATTATTTTTCTTCTTCTTCTTCTTCTTAATTTGACAATTATAATTTTTTATTTCATTTTGTTTATTTGTTGGATGTTTTTCATAGAAAATTAATTCTTTTTTTTGTAAAGGAATTAATTTTTGATATATATATTGTTGCTTATTTTTATTTTAGTATATAAATATAATATTGTTAGTTTTGAATAATAAATAAATTATCGAAACATTAAAGTAAAATGGCTAAATATTTTAAATCTGACATATATTCCAATCATAAGTCTCATGCATTGAACGAGAGGCGATGCACTGAATCTGAATCCCAGTAAATCAAAATTTAATTTTTAGTATCCGAATATTGTGGATTTATTGGACAATTAATAATTAAACATTGAATTCCATCGTATGGTGGCCTGCAACAAAACAAATTAATAAAATATCACAGCTCCTTAGTCCTTACTGCGCTTCACGTATCATATATGTTAATTAACTGTGTATAATTTCGATTCAATATATATATATATATTTAAACCGTGACAGCCTGTCAATTTTACGAATTGCATATATAGTCCAGATTCAATGTGTTTAACTATCCGCAATTAATTGTACAACTCGTCCAACGTGCGGGTGCGGCGCCTATAATTATAATGGCTGTTGGTTTGGCTACGCTCGCTCTTTATATAATTAACTCATGCTAATATTATTGTTATCATCTTTAAAATTAAAAATTTAGTACAACTCCTAATTTCACCAAGTTTCTTTGTGAACTCACTTCTAAAATATATCGGATTAGTTTCAAACGACGAATTCAAACTGTTGAAATCCTTCTATCTTACGAGTAATGCGTCTATATGCAAAAATTTTAAAATTTCAAATTAATTTTATATAAAGACAAGTGGTCAAAATATGTCTAAAAAATGAATGCATTAAAATTAATTTATAAACCTTTTAATTTTGACCACTTGATTTTGTACTAAATTAATTCAAAACTTTAAAATTTTCATATGTAGACACATCACTCATAAGATAGAAAGATTTCAACGGCTTAGATTCGTCGTTTGAAGTTAATTCGATAGATTTTAGAGTTGAGTTCACAAAGAACACCCTAGTTGTACTCCTAATTATAATTATAGTGTACTAGGACATGCAGCGTGCTACTAATTATAAATCACAGCTTGCACAACTGTCTACTTGAATCTCTAGCACAGCTTGGTACTAAATCACAGCAACAAAGGATCCGAACCATGACCCGCCTCTCCTCTCCTCTCCTCTCCTCTAGGACAGTTTTATTAACCGGCGATATATAGACGCGACCCTGCATGAATTCCCGTCCCTCATCTCTCTCTCTCTCAAAACCTCTGTTGACGTCAAGAGGCTGCCTTGCCCTTGCCTAAGTATTTATTATTCCTCTCCCTCACACTGTCACACATACTCGGACGGACGGAAACTGTCATGAATTTCCTGCGCGGTTCATATACGCAGCAGCAAGTTCAACAACAAAAAATTTACAGCAATGGCAGCAATGGCAGCAGCATCTCATCCTCCGGAAGGTCAAGCATCATCTCTAACCTCAGCAGCGTTGGAGACCCAGTTGCCCCCGACATGGTTTACGTGGCCATGGGGAAGGATGCCAGAGACTGGAAAGCCAATTTTGCCTGGCTAATGCAAAATGTACCCACAACCAAGCACATCACAATTCTACACATCCACCAACCTTCTAAGGCTATCCCCATCACTGTCTATGGAGGTTCAATTCCATCAACTAACTAACTTACAAATTAAGTTTCTCATCTTAATTTCATACAGACATGCATGCATGAAAATTAAGTTACTTCGGTACACTAGTATAATTAATGCACATGAGCTGCTTGACAGAATGCCATTAATTAAAGGTGGCGTTGGCAAAGACAGATGTATGTATGTCAGTTTCACTAATATATATTTTAATTATTGAATCTACTCTCGGTGCCGGTGCCCCAGATACTACCTTGCCTATTAATTGTTCCGTCTTTTAATTTATTTCTGCCTTGTTCATATATTATTTTGCCTGGATTTGACTTTAAATGAGCAGAGCATGCATCTAATGCAATCATTTTATTTAACCAGATTTAATTAAAAGGTCCAGATAGTGTATCCATATTACCATACTTTTACGCTGGTTATTACACTTAGCTTTTTTTTGTTTTGTGAACTTAATTTCCATTAAGTTAACTTGTTCTTTTTTTGTAGTTGTAGGATGGGTACCAGCTGATCAAGTTACTGCCAAAGAAGTGGCAGCTTACCGAAAAGTTGAGACTGAGAAGATGAATAAAACCATGAGTACCTACACGTCCATGTTTGCTCGTTTCAAGGTTCATTTGCTTTCTTCTTCTTTATATCGTTTATTGATATCAACGTCCAATAGTACGTGCTGAAATTTAAATAGGAATAGTGCCAATATGCTTTATAGATTTATTGTTATCAATGTCTAAGTAGGAATATTTAAGGTTTATTGTTATTTCTCTCTTTTATTTAAGGTCTATTAATTGTTATCAACGTCCAATAGGAATAATTCTGACATGCTAGTTGTATTGCCATCAAACTTGACCTGTTAATTACTAAATATGTTACGGTGATAGGTACAACTATATTGGTTTCGATCCTACTTGAGATGGTGCATCTATTAATAAAGTAACTTCTAAAGTTAAATCAAACAGGAAAGAAATAAAAAAAAGATAACAAAAACAGAACAATGTTTGACAAACGAAATAAAATTTCTCCCTACCACCAGGTAAAGGTCCTATAAGTATCAATGTCGAGTATCACATTCCCAAAATTATTGTCCGCATTTTTTGTATTTTGATATTTGTAGAACTTTTTCTCATTTTGTAACAGATAAAGCCCGAGAAGCTTATAATTGAGAGTGAAGACATTGCTGAAGGGTTGCTTTCGGTCATGACCAGGCACAGTATCACTGAGCTTGTTATGGGTGCTGGTGCAGACAAAACCTATTCGAAGTACATCCTATTTTCTTAAACCATAAAATATTTGTCACAAATCCTTTTGGCTAAATGACAGAACGATGACATAAAATATTTTCTTAAACCATAAAAAAACATGACTTTGTTCATTATATTGTGTTTTAAATGTACGTGACTTTTTGAAAATTAAAATCTACTCAGAACGATGAAGGCTCCAGCTTCACCGACAGCTCTGACTGTACAAGCTCGAGCTGATCCGGCATGCAAAATATGGTTTGTCTGTAATGGGAAGTTAATTTGCACTAGGTATGCCAACTAGATCTTATTTTGTTCTTTTAAGGTATTTCGCTTGTACAGATGCCAGCCCAAGTAGTCCATTTTTCGATTTAATTCTTAATAGCTTTATTGAGGCTTACGGAT
>CAXKVW010001657.1:0-26754 GCA_964058825.1 Carex arenaria
GACAGATGAAACACAATTTGTCACGCTTGTGCAAGGAACATGGGGTTACCTTGATCCAGAATACATGCAATCTTGTCAACTCACAAACAAGAGCAATGTGTACAGTTTCGGTGCAGTTCTTCTAGAGCTTTTAACCAGCAAGCCCATTATTGATTTTGATGCGCCAGAAGAAGAGAGGAGCCTTTCATCTCACTTCCTCTCTGCTATGGAAGGGAACGAAATGCAAGAGCTTCTATATGATGAAATAAACAAAGAAGATGATATGGAATTAATCAAGGAATTTGCTGAACTGGCTAAGGAATGTCTAAATATGAAGGGGGAAGACCGACCTTTGATGAAGGAGGTCGTGGAATAGCTTCATCGAATAAGCAAACTTAAGGAGCATCCTTGGGGACTACAGTTCAATCCCGAAGAAACAGAGATTTTGCTCAGTGAACGATCCAAGCATCACATAGAGATTGAGCATACAAGCAATTATTTCAATATAGATAAGGAAGCCGAAGAGAGCATTGCCATTGGTCATTAATTACTGTTCATTTAATCAAGTGTTGTCCTCACAATAATAATACTTATCTTCTTCTATATATGTCGTTTGTATATTTTACTTTCTCAATAATTTCTCATTATTATCACCCTTCTCATTTGTGTAGTCATTTTGTTTTCCTGTATTGTATTGTATTTTGTTCAAATAACTATTATGTCTAAATATTTTGTTCAAATATTTCGTCAAAATATTTTGTCTATCTTGTTCAATTATTTCGTATGAATATTAATTCTGTCTAAATATTTGTCGTGAATATTCCATCTAAATATTACGTCAAAATATTTAACCTAAATATGATTGTACTAGTTCCAACAAATGAAGCACAATTTGTCACGCTTGTGCAAGGAACATGGGGTTACCTTGATACATAATACATGCAATCTTGTCAACTCACAGACAAGAGCAAAGTGTACAGTTTCGGTGTAGTTCTTTTGGACCTTTTAACAAGCAAGCCCGTTATTGATTTTGATGCGCCAGAAGAAGAGAGGAGCCTTTCATCTCGCTTCCTCTTTGCTATGGAAGAGAACAAAATGCAAGAGCTTCTACATGATGAAATAAACAAAGAAGATGATATGGAAATAATCAAGGCATTTGCTGAACTGGCTAAGGAATGTCTAAATATTTAGGGGGAAGACCGACCTATGATGAAGGAGTATACGTGAATATTCCATCTATATTGCCATCTTCTTCTATATATGTCGGTTGTATATTTTACTTTCTATATACATCTTTTGCATCAACTCAAAAGAGCATATGTTGAGTGTATGATTCTTGGTTGTCTGATTAGGATTGGAGTCAATTTGGCCCATGCTTGTGACGCATAGGGTCCTTTAATATTGGTGCATATCTCAATCGGACTGCTCAGATGTATTAATGCACGTTCTGTTAATGTAGAGGATACGAATTCGGAGCCTGACCAATCCTTGAGCGGCATGCGGTGCTTTGATTCGCTGAAACCTGAAAGTATTGGTGATTTTCATACTAATGTGATGTTTCATCATTTTAATCGAAATTACAAAATATAATTTTACAACAATATAATTTTAGCTTATAATTGGAAAAGAATCTTTACATCTTTTGCAACAATATAATTTTGTAAAATCAAAATTAACAGTTGACACAGAGACTATTAGCTACTAAAATAAAAATATTTTTTTATTTCTAGCTTCAAAGACGATTAATTTAAATCCATCTGCATGTCAGCCCAAAAAACGTGTTAATAATCCACTTATATTGTATGAGGCCCTATTTTATTTGTAGTTCTATAACAAGGCTCATGTTATTGGGCTTCAACTAAACTGCCAATTCCAATTCTCAATGTGGGGTCAAAACTTAATCCTCTAAATGTGGTTGGTGCATGTCATATGATTTGTTTCAATTCAAGATCTAGGTTAGGATAGGTTATTATATATGTTAAAGCTTAATTAGAGTTGTTGGATTTTGTTAATGGTCTGTAATGTAATATATAATAAAGTTATGACAAATTGCGAGGCGCAAAGGCACACAAAATTAAGGCTAAAAATGCGTAGCTGTGTGGTGGGTTCCACAGTTCAAGGGATAGCTAGCACAATTAATGAAAGTTTGTTGTACTGTTGTAACTCAATTAAGGATATTTTATTTCAAATAAGGACTGTTTAAACTATAATTATAGACTGTTTATACTATAATTATAGGTGGGAAGTATTCAAAACGTGCTCATTGAAAAAAATGTCACAGGTAGGATGAGGGTGATGATATTAAAACAACAAAAACATTTATTAACACAACATTATCAAAATATTTTATGATATAGACAATTTTACCCTTCATTAAGTGATTCCTTAAAAACTGATTCTCTCTCTATTATCACATTCTCTCTCTCTCTCTCATATGTTATTATATGATTTATTTCCTTAGAAGTTAGATTAACGTAATAACTATTATTTATTTATTTTTATTAATTGAATCTTTAAGATTTTTTAAGAGAACTACAACAGTGAATGGTTATATTATATTATTAAAATCTATCATCATTGTGTATATCGATTTATTTTATCCAATTTCACAAATTTTTTTAACAATCTACTATAAAAAAAATTGTTTTGTTACTTAATATTTTATTCATTTTTTGGGCAAAAATCACTAAAAAACAACATGATTACTTATATGAAAACATATTGAATTTAAATTATCATGATTAATTTTAACATTCAACTTATGATTAAAATAATTAATTAAAAGTACAACAAAACACTACAATAAAAAAAAATTACATCAATCATGCTAAAATTAATAAATTGTTTGCATTAAACTTAAATTGATAAAATATTCCAAAAATCTCAATATCATATTGAAAGTAGTTCATCACGATTTTCAAACTTCAAACTAAGAAGTTGATTGTTTTCATTTGCATCATTCAAAATTTGATTTTCAAGGTTTTCTTCCAATTGGTTAGGAGTTTGATCCATTTATTCAATTATCAAATATAAATTAATTACAAAACACCAATAAACAATTTTCCTAACAATTTTAATTAAAATAGACTATAGATAATAAGTATCAAAATTTAAAAAAATTATAAAGTTTAAAAATTAAAGTGAGATATGTAATTTGATCCAGTAGCTGTCTTCTTTTTCGTAGATAATAAGTATCAAAATTAAAGCAAGTTTATCATAATATTAAAAAATTACAAAAAAAATAAGTCAAATACATACCTTGACTTAATCTGGTTTGAGTGGAAATTAATTGATGGCTCAGTGCTTGAAATTCCAATTGAAATGATGGTTTTTATGTGAAGTTTGTAGTTATATATATTTCTATGAGAAAAAATTAAGCAAAAAAAAAAAGAATTACCTTAACGTAAAATAAAATAAAATAGAAATAAATATCTAGCAATTATGGAAATCAAATAATATAATAAATGATCACTCTATTAATTACATTATAGAAAAATATGGTAATTAGCAAAACATTTAAAGAAGGTCAAAATTGTCTATACAATAAATTTTATTAAAGATGTTGTGTTAATATAAATGTGTGGTGTCAATATATCTACGCGTAGGATGATGAGGGAGGGAGACCACAACAAAGAAATTAATTGCATATATACAAATTGTGATGTATGCATGCTATGTGAGTATGGGGTCATAGCTACAGTTATATATTGTTCAGCAATTTAATATAATATATATCCTTATTATGAATTATTAGCTAAGTGTACAAAAAGCAAAAATGAAGTTAATACCAACATATATTCATGCAAGGCTATAAACGCTCACATGAGTTAATCCATTACTAATATAATAGTGTATCAAAGAGTTGTACAACTAAAGGTGGAAAAATTTTACAACAAAAGGCGGGAATATCATATGGAGTTACTTCTAAGAGAAGGGCTCCTTCGAGCCGACATACAATCAAATAAAAATCAAAAGTCTCAGACACAAAAGATGGTAATTAATGTTACACCTGTTTGCTTTCTCTTCAACACTTCCCAGCACCTCATTTCTCACCTGAAAAAAAATTTAAATTTTTTTTAAAAAAACCGCTATATTATTGCACACAGTGTAACATTCCAGATCAATACTGTAATGAATTTGTCAGTCTGACATTTACAACTATTATATACATCTCACTCTGGTTACAGTTCAGGTCCTGTACCAGTACAGAATAACCAGATTCATCAGTAATTGATGAGTCCAGTTAGATTTCCCGAGTTTGAACTGAGGTGCAGCGTACTATTCTTGTCTATATATAAAATAATGAAATGCAACTAACCACATAATATGATGAGAGGAAATGAGGCATCCATGCTTAGTGAATCTGACTGGAATCAAAGAACGCTGCAGTTTCATAGGGAGCTGCTGGCTTGAGCAGCTGGAACTCTTGGAACTGGAGACCTCCAGTGGCGACAGCACCATTATGAAGAGAAAAGGGGAAATGCAGAGGGTGTGTGTCATTGAACCAGAAAGAAGAGTTGTTGGGAAGTGAGGTGGCAGCAAGAGTGACGGTTTGATTGGAGTTGGAGGGGGTATTATGGTCAGAAAAGTGGAGTTCAGGGGAGCCCGAGGGCCAGGCTGGTGGTGGTGGTGGTGGGCTGGTAGTTGCGGTAGGTGATGACAGAAGAGAGAGAGCACGCCGTAGATCCGGTGCTCCATCCAAGTTTGAAGCAGCTGTTGCCGTTGCTTCCGCACCTTATAAATTGTTAGATAGATAAAAGAGAATCATGCACTGAACTCAAATAATAATAAAGTTATTTTATTATTAACAAAACCAATATATATAAAAATGAACTTCAACAATATGCTTCCGACATCCAAAACCGATCGAATCGGCTTCAAAATAACAAATCCAAACAGTTCAAACCAATCTCCTCAATGAGAATTTTGTTTCCATATAAAAAAATTTAATTTTTGAATTTATTTACTATCAAGTCAGGCAGTTACAAGAAATGAAGGATTTTGATAAAATAGTGCATTAAAATGCATACAAAATCCTTCATATTTGGTCTCCAATGTATAGGCCCCTTTGTGCATCGGATCATAAATAGTTGGATTCAAAGTTCAAACAATCATACAAACCATTTAGCATGATCTCCATATTAAAATATGCTTGGAGACCAAATTTTTACATTTTTTGGAATTTTTTTAACTATTTTCAAAGAATTTTTAAATATCACTGTTTTTCATTATATACCTTGATTGAGAACTTGGACAGTGGTGGCCTTCATTGGCAAGAGCCCGTCTACATCATGGCCGAGAGTGGGGAAAGGATTTAGATTAGTGTTATGGTCACTACCGTTTTGACTTCCTAGATGAAGTATCTGACCATCTACTAAACCTTTACCATTCGCCGGTTTCATCCAAACTTCTTTCCCATTTGAGTTTGAGAACTTCAAATCTGATGATGATAAGCCTTCCCATGAAGAATTTGTCGCCGGCCTCATCAGACCAAACGGCGCCTTGTTCCACATGAAACTAATCTGCCTTCTATCATCTGCATCATCATTTTTCATCTCCCAAATTTCATCATTTACAATTCAGGTTTGTTTTATTTTCTTAATAGAAATATAAAATTAGTATCTTATTTTTCTACCGTTTTGGGAGAGTTGGTATGAACAAACAAAACAAAACCGCAAGTATTTTTGTTTTCTGTTGTGATTTTTGTGTGTGATAAGCAAGTGATCTGAAGCTAAAGCATGTCACAGGACGCTTAATTGCATTCTTCAATACAACAAACCTTAAATGGAAAACCCTACATAAAAGGGTAAAGAAGAGAAGAGACTGAAGTACCATAATAAGGGGAAGAAAGGCGTGTGGAACCAAAGGAGAAAGTATCGGGCTGTGGCTTGCGGCGGCGAGCATTGTGATCAGATAGACGCCGGCGACAGCTGCGCTTCTTCTGGTCAAACTCAGTCAATGGATGGAACCTTCAATTAATATCAACCCATCAAAACTTGAAAACTTATCAATTAATGCTGACAAGTAGGTGGTTAAATCACCTCACTCCAATACTACAAGTAGGTGTATATGTAATTTAAATCAATTCCTTTTGGTCAAGTATCAAAATTTAGGATGTTACAAGAGGTATCTCTGCTTCTTCTGGTCAAACTCTCACAAAGGAAGCAAGAAACCACATAAAAGGATGAATTGAATAGATATATAGTGTAATAATAATTAAATTTGAATGCGAAGAATAGGAATTAGGAAATATTTATGACCAGTCAATAAAACCTGCTATTCCAATTTTAATGGAAAAATTACTGTTCATACGACCCTTTGCATCTGTTTATTATTGAATTAAGGCAAAATCAGCAGCAACCAATAATGAAAGCTTGGAGAAATTAGATGAAGAAATGAAAGTGAAAAAGGGTTGGAGAAATACCGGCTACACTGTTGACAGAAACGCCTCTCTTGACCAGCGACAACAACTCTGGGGCACTTGGAATGGTTCTCACAAACCCGATGCTTTCTATGATAATCCTTTGCTGAGCTCAGATCCATACCACATCCTTCAACCTGACACTTTGTGCTCTGCACTTGGATTGCTCCTCCTTCTTTGGCCTTTTTCTCACCTTTCTTTTCGCCTTGGAAGTAGGTTCGTTTCCCCAAACCTAATCCTAACTGTGGCTGCGGTGGTTGTGAATCTACAACTGTGGATCCGTTTCCGTTGGTATTAGTTTCAACCGAGGTCGGGGGTTCATCGGAGACATCCTCTCCGGTACTGGAGAGGATAGGCGGCGATGGAGGTTGGTTGTCCCAGTCCCAGAGCGCTACTGGCTTAGCGATCCACTCCATTGATGATGGTGATGCATAAAGGAAGGTCAGGAGATCTGGGACTGGTCGTCGGAGGGGAAGGAACCCTAGCTAGGGTTTGGTTTGGTTTGGTTTTTTTTCTCTCTCTACACACTACTTCCACTACTGTTCTTCTCTCTCTCTCTTCTTGACTAAGTTTTCTTCCCTCTGTTGGATTTATGGGGGCAATAATTTGAGTGGGGGCATGAGCAATTGAAATTGAAAATTGGAATTGGAGATATCAATCATAAACCATAAACAATATAAATTATTTTATCTTCTAATTGGGAAGTAACTTTTGAAAAAAGAAATAATTTAGTTTGATTGATAGAGATGGAAAGATGATGATGTGACGTTTTATATTGTAATATTGTTTCTTGGATTGATTGTGCGCTCGTTCACATTTCACACAGAGAAGCAATCAAGTGCTTTTCCTGATCCTTTATATATTTCTTTCGTGTTGCAGGTCACTGTGTACATTAAATGAACTAGTAATGGTTAATGGAAAGAATCATGAAAATAAATACAGAAAGTGTAACAGGGAATCAGATGTTCTCCAGTGGTTTATCTGGGGGCCGCCATGAGCGCGTCTTTTTCGTCGCTAGTTCCCCAAGCGGTCTAATTATGTATGTGAATGTACTCTTTTGCCCCTCCCTCTCCCACTCCCACTCCCAGCCGAGGCTTCTGCGAATGCAGTGCCCAGCAGATCATCACAATTCCAGACTTTATCACTGGGGGCTATGCTTTGCTTTGTTTATTACTGTTTTCTTTTTTATCTTTTCTTTTCTTTGTCAACAAATGAAGAGCAGCACTAGGTGTTTCTAGGAGGGATCCGCATCTGCTGCGATTCTCGCTCATGAACAGTGACCTGCGATTTCTGTTTTTCCAAATTCAACTATTGAATTGTTTCGAGATTCGTGTAAGGAAAAATCAGCTGCTTTGAGATACATGCACGAAATTATTGGACGGTCAGATTTGAAAAAGCAGGGATTTTAGAGTTACTGTTCACCTTTTTTGGATCGCAGCAGATTTCAATCCCTTCTAGGAGTGCTAAATTTTTTTTGTATTCTTAACTGTAAAACTTATCGGATTCACTTCTAACGACGAATCTAAACTGTTGAAATCTTTCTACCTTACAAATGATGCATCTACATATGAAAATTTTTAAATTTTGAATTAATTTAGTATAAAGTCAAGTGGTCAAAGGCTTCCAAAAAATAAATGCATTAAAATTAATTTAGAAACCTTCTAATTTTGACCACTTGACTTCATACTAAATTAATTCGAAACTTTAAAATTTTCACATGTAGATGCATCACTCGTAAGGTAGAAGGATTTCAACGGTTTGGATTCGTCATTCATAGTTAATCCGGTATATTTTAGAGTTAAGAGTACAAAGGAGTTTGGTACTCCTAGGAGCACCCTAGTTCTATGTTGATAGTTTATACTTATATGCTACGGCTGCAAATGAATTGAGCCAAATTGAACTTATTTTAATTTGAATTTGAATTTGAATATGATTCCAATCGAACTGGTTTTATTTGTTTCAGAACAAATTAATTTCAAATCGAATTAATTATGAATTTTTTTTCGAATAGAATTGAAGTCAATCAAATCATGAACTACGAAATTTTTTACAACCACTAATAGTTTATGTTTTAGTTTTCTTCACACGGAACAAAATTTACGCGGTTTCCTTTTATCCTTTGCCTTTCACTCCAAAATTTCCTTACCTTTTATGTTGCTAGATTGATTGAAATCACAGCATGGATCTAGTCAAATGAAATTTATTACATTGTTAATTTGTTACGCTGCTGAAGCATATTTCTATTATAGGTTACCACTATATTATCAATTTTAAGCTCCGATATAAGTTTGGTTCTTGTATTATTAAATATTGATGGTTGAAACCATTAGTTGCATTATTTGATATTCCAACTTAAATAGTTTGCAAACAAATTTCGAACGAACTATATCCAGTTTGAGTTTGAATAAGGTTCGAACCGAACGGGTTTAATTTGTTTTAGAACAAACTAATTACAAACTTTTTCCGAATCGAACTCAAATTGAATCACAGGCTACAAACTTTTTGTGCAGCCCTAGTATATACATATACAAATACAAATACAATGTATGGGTGGATGAATTGTGAGTTGTGACAGGTTTGTCCAATATGTATAAAAATAAGATACGAAACAAATGACAGAATCAAATTTTGAGGACCACTTTTTATATCATGGGAATGGAGATTGTACTGTACTACAGAGCCTACAGGCTTTCATAACTTCAATGAGACATGTGTCAAATCATATGTACAAATTTCTGTATAATCATATGTATACATTAAATTTATACGCGTTTCAAATTTATGGACGAAAATACAAAAAACACATGAAATGCTTAACATATATATTATTATCTCTATGATGACTCAGGAGTCAGGACTATGTAACTAATTGTATTATGCACTGTTCATAATTAACTGTTGCATCTGTTAAAAAGATGCATTGTAAAATTTATTTTCTTTTCCAATTTAATTCATCTATTTGATTTGAAGATTTTTTTTTTATGAAACTATTTGACTGTGGCTGTCAAATTACAAGTATCCTTGAGAATATTTTACAACTTTTTTATCAAACAAAATCTACATATTGATTACAAATGACGAATCCGAACCGTTGAAACCCGTCTACTATACGAGTGATGTATCTACATACAAACAAATAAATTTTTTGAATTAATTTTCTTTAGAGTCAGGGGGTCAAAAAACATTCAAAAAATAAATGCATTAAAATTAATTTATAAACTGACCACCTGAATGTATACTAAATTAATTCGAAATGTTTAAATTTTTTGTATGTAAACGTATCCCTCGTAAGATAGATGGATTTCAACAATTCGGATTCTTCATTTAAAGTCAATCCAATTTGATAAATTTTAGAGTTGAGTTCACAAATATACTTGGTGAATTCACGAACACCCTAATTTTACTCTGTTCTGCAAATAAAATATTAGTAATCATGGATAATATTAATTAGGACAATGCCTGTCGTAAAAAATAATTATTATATTTTTATAACATATAATATAATTGGCGTGCATTAGAATGTACTCCCCAAATTTTAATTTTAACCGTTGAGATATGCACCGGAACGTGATAATATGAAAATCAATTAATGTACTTGAAAGATAAAAATATTCAGAAAAATATATATATACAAGTCGGCAGAAAACTTATCGGATTCAAATTTGAACCGGAGTTTGAACCCCGAATCCGTTATTGATATTACCCATTAAAATAAGACAATACTTTACTATTTGCCGATGTATCTATTAATTGCACTTGATAGTCTGCTTGATACATCAACAATAATTGTTAAAATAGTTGTTTTTTGTTTTATTATAATAGTCAAATTTCAGAAAATTTAAAAATAGTCTATTCTAATTAGATAAAAATTTGAATTCACTGTTATAGCTATTATAACTCAACCAATACTGAATAAGATATTTTGAATAGTCTAATTTTAAAAACAGTTTATTCTCAATCTGACTAAACATACCCTGTACTTTCTTGTTTTTTTTTTTTCAAAAACAATAATATATAAGACAAAGTGCAGGATCACATATATATGCAGTAAGAAAAATAAAAGTACACATTAACAATACATGAGATAACTAAAAGTCAGAAATAAATCTGTTGCGATCCGGAGTTTAGGAACATTAATTTTAAAATTTTTGTTTTTCCAAATTCAGCTGTTCAACATTTTCTGTGCATGTATCTCGAAACAGCTAATTTTTCTATGCACGAATCTCGAAATAATTCCTAAATTTGAAAAGGCAGGGATTTTAGGGTATTGTTCACAGGTGAAGGATCGCAGCAAATTTGGATTCCTAAAAGTCTTATGTCCTGTTTATATTAGCTGGCTGGTTGGCTGCTTAATTTTTTTTTTCTGCCAACATAAATGTGTTGAAAATTAGAAATAAAAGTTCTGAAATATGTATAACTGACACTGCACTTGAAAATGAGATCAGACTTACGCTGCATAGACTTTCTTACTTCTTGATTCTAGAGTAATACATATCATATATGTATTGTTCATATGTATGATAGCTTCCTGATTTTGTAGGAATAGTAGTAAGAATAGAGCTATCTCAATTTTAAGAATAGTATAATAGTGAGCTATCCCACAAAAGACAGACAAAGAATAGTGGTTATTTGCTAATCCAAACACACCCAAATGTCCAATAGTAGCTCGGAATAGTGCTAATCCGGAATAATAACTATTCTTCACCCATCCAAACGCACCCTCTATGATTTCTCCAGATTATATCATATATGTATTTTTCATAATTAATTGTTGCGTGTACATGTATTATAAAATGTCTTTCCTTTTCCAATTGTTCATAATTATATTAAACTCAACTGATTTATGATAAGTTATTAAAAAAAGTTAAATGATAAAGTTCTTAAGTTGATCATATTGTTGTTAGATTGAATTATAAATTAACTATGTTTATTAATTGGTTTGAGAAGAATCGATTAAGTTGACTAATAAGTTAACAAGAAATGAAACATTCGAATAAGTTGACCAATAAGTTAAACTAAATCATAAGCTAGTAAATTACATTATAAAGTAATTAGATATATTATTGTTGGATCCGGTCGAAACAAGCTCAAATTAACTAATGTGACCCTTAAAAGTAAGACAGTACTTTAGTATTAATTAGATAATGTATGTGTATATATAGCATATGAGAGGCGGCTACAGGGGAGATGCCATGAGATTCTCTATTTTTACCGAACCATGTATTGTACTATTCTATTCTACTCCCTTTCTTAATTTCTATTTCTAGATATAATAATACATAATATATACATATAGAGGAGGAATCCACTTATAACATTTGAAAGTTACAATATATTACAATATTTGATTTTGCGATCTTCAAAATTCAAATAGCCGATCCAAACCGTTCAACATGATCTCTATATTAAAATGTCATTTACATTTTTTTGAATTGTTTTACTATTTAATAAGTATTTTATAAAACTGTTGTTTTTTTAACAATTATGGACCATGAAAAACAACAATTTTGTAAAATACTTAATAAATAGTAAAAAAAAAAATTTAAAATGTAAAATTTGATCTCAAAGCACATTTTAATGTAGAGATCATGTTGAACAGTTTGGATCGACAGTTTGGACTTTGAAAATTACAAAATCAAATGTTGTAACATATTGTAAGATTCAAAATGTCGTAAGTGGATCCCTCCTCATATATACACGAGGGATTCACTTATATTTTTTTTAATGATACCAGATTACACCTTATATTTTCGAAGTCTAAACAGTTGATCCAAAACGTTCAATATTATAGATATATTAAAATGTACTTGCGGATCAATTTTATATATTTTTTTACTATTTATTAAGATGGGTACAAAAATTCAATAGTCTGAAAATAATGATTTGTAAAATATTTAATAAATAGTAAAAAAAAATTCAAAAAAATATAAAAGTTGATATGCAAATACATTTTAATATATGCATCATGTTAAACGGTTTAAATCAACTGTTTTGATTTTCAAAACTTTAAAAATTTAGAGGATAATTCGGTCTCATAAAAAAAAAAAAAAAGTAGTTGGATCCCTCCTCTCTATATATATTTATACACGGGTGAGGCTACGGTGCTATCCATAGCACCGTCCACACTATGCAACGGCTCAAAATTTGAGTTTTTAAAATCATAACAGTCGATCCGAACCGTTAGATGTGTTCTCCATATTGAAATGTGCTTGGAGACCAAATTTTACATTTTTTGGAATTTTTTTACTATTTATTAAGCCACTTTGAAAATCGCTCAAAACGGGTGAACAGTAAAAAAGTCTGGACCATCGGATCAGCGATTTTCAAAGTGGCTTAATAAATAGTAAAAAAATTCCAAAAAATGTAAAATTTGGTCTCCAAGCACATTTCAATATGGAGAACACATCTAACGGTTCGGATCGACCATTATGATTTTAAAAACTCAAATTTTGAGCCGTTGCATAGTGTGGACGGTGCTATGGATAGCACCGTAGCCTCACCCTTTATACACATACATACATCTGTTGCTGTCCCTTATAAAAGCAGCTAGCTTTGGCATTGAATTCATTGAAGTGTAGAAAATTTGGTTCAAGCCTAGGACCTACGCTACAGGAATATAGTTGGACTATTTGATATGCAATCATACACACTAATTAATTATTTATTTATTTTTGTTGGTGAAACTTACAAGTTGGTTCATACTTGAATGGCATTTAAGGACTTAATTATGTTTGACATTAAATATATAGAATCATCAATTTAGATATCCATGTTAGAACAACAAATTCATTTATGATGTCTTGATTAATGATATCCCTTCCTAATTTCTCTTTGAATTAAAATTCATGTATCCATATATTATCACCTTGTTTATTTCAAAGCCACTAAAACATCATATATATATATTTTTTCATTTTCTGGATACAGAGCGGATATCATATATATTAGAAGGACACGGATTCGAATCAGATCGGATATTTATTAAAATAATATAAAAAATATTGAAAAATATTAAAGTTCAAAATATTTATCTAATTATAATGGTGAATAACATAAATTTTTCATATTACATATTAAAATATATGATATATATCTACTATTCGGATACGGATAATTGAAATGTAAAACTATATCGGTATCCTTACCCACTCGGATATTCAGATATTCGATATCCACATCTAAGTTTTCAAATACAGATTGAATACAGATCGAATATTATCCATATTGTTTTCACCTGGATCCGAATCTACTGAGATCCGAGACGAATGAACAATGTTCCTAAAACTCCTGCAATTCGGATCCAGCCATCGAACTGTTCCAAGATGCGGGCAAAAAAAAAATTGAACGGCTGAGATATCAGATTTCAGGGAATCTCGGATTTCAGCATACTTAAATTCGTTTTCACCCCTAAATTCCATTCTCACCTTGTTTATTTCAAAGCCACTAAAAATAATTTCTCAGATCTCAGGGTGTTTGCACGAAATATTTCCCTTGAGGTAGTCATAACACATATTATATATATAGGATATTATAATTTATAATCGAATCCTAAATAAATTTTGAACAGGAGGAGTTAGGAGGTAGTGCTGAGTGACATCCCGAATCTTACAATATATTATATCAAGTTGGATATTTAAAAAAAGAAAAAGAAAAAAGGATGAAGGTGAAGGCACTGTTGTGTCTGGTGACGTCGTCTGTCTATAATATATTATAGCTTATAGATTAATAAAGAGCTTAGCTGTTAGCTGGTGCCTGGTGGCATCAAATCAAGACCAACTTGTGCAGCAACTTCAATGTACCACCTAGACTGTTATGGGGTAATGACACGTGTAATAACTTTTTTATTTTCAAATTGCAAGTTGCTACTTTTTTTTTCTCTGTGGCTCTGACGCTCTGTAATTAATACTTACTTTTAAGTTAATTAATTAGAGACTGTTCATTGTCTGTTGGTTTCACACCAATCAAAATATGGATCCGACTCTACTGCTTGTCAAATTGGCAAACAAAATTCTGCTTTTTCAAATTAAACTAATGAATTTTTTTTATACACGAATCTTTAATATAGATTAATAGTTTGATTTGAAAAGGCAGAGTCCTTCTTGCCAATTTGGCAATTTGGCAAGAAGCATATTTCGATCGCCAAAATATTGTTGTCCGTGACAGCATTTGGAGAGAGTGAATACAGTGTCTTCAAATATCTTAGACATATATCGTAATGGTAAGTAAACAAACAACAACTGTAATTAATTAAACCATTAAATATAAATAGATACAAGTAAGAGAGATTGACGCACATTAACATGGTTCAGTTTAAAATGCAAACGTCTTCGGAGTAGTGGAAACCTCATTGGCACACCTTTTTTTATTACCCAAAAAAAGAATACAACTCGTGACTCGCGATTCTAACACACATGGAAAGTCGCAGCCTAACTCGTGTATAAAGTGAGCCTAGAAGCTCGAGTTAGAGAGTCCTAACGAAGATGATCATCACACAACTATATTTATATAATGAGCACAAATGCTCGAGCCAGTAAGTCCTTAATGCCCTACAAACAGAAAGTCACACAGCTATTCGAAAGAAACACTAAAGTAGATCCCCACACTATAGGAAAACGAACCACCACTCTTAACTAAATTTAGAAGTAGCAATAGTCGACTAAATTTGAGAATATTGAATGAGTATTGAAGTTTAAGCTCTCTCAAAAATGAAAACTCTCAAGAACACACAATTAGTTTTTTTTTTTTTTTTTTTTTTTTTTTTTAAATTTAAAGGCAGGCTAACTAAATCTAAAGGTAAAGTATTAACTCTGTATAAATAGAAAGCTTCTTCAGATCTAAGTATTTGAACTGACATGCTAAGTACGTTAAAGTTATGTTCGAATGAATAGTATAATATTTAAAATTAGAGATTAAGGTCTATATCAATTAGCAAGTAACCGGTTCAGATCAGATCCAATCAGACCTTTAGTTCCATTCCCTTTCTAATAATGGGGTTTGTTGGATCACATAGTACATGTAATAAAAAAAATTGCATGACAGACATATATTATATATAGTATAAATGGAGTTGAATTAACTATAACTTGAATCACAGACATAGTACATATTTTTGATAAAAACAGACACAGACACAGACACACAGTACATATATAATTAATAAATTAATATTTGACCTCACTTTTTCTACTAAGCATAATAAATTCTAAAAATTTTACAGTTAACGGAATCATTTTTTTTTTAAATAGAAAAATATGAGTTGTTGACTGGTGAATATATATAGTGTAGTTGTCAGTTATAATTGGACCGCATAGTTGGAAAGACTTGAACGGAAGCATCTTAGAGAGAAAGAGAGAGACAAAGTAGCAATAAATTTCTCTGACTAGGATATACCAGAAAGTTTCTAAACCATGACGAGAGATGGGGGCTACACACAGAGTGGGGTTTTTGTTTTTGTTGGATCTGATATTCTGGTTGGAGGTGTGTGTACACACACTACTAGTCGTGCCCAATCCGTATCAGATGGTGGTAAAATTATATCCGTATTTGTTTTTATTTTTCAGATACAGTCATACAGATACGGATACGAATCAGATATTAAAATGATAAGGATACAGATTTTCTCTTTTTATAATAGTAAATAACATAAATTTTTTCATAATATATATATTAAACTACGAGTTAGTCTATGGTACTATGTATATCACGGATCGATCTGTAATACATGTTAATATTTTTATTTTCAAAATCTTAATGGCCGATCCGAACTGTTCAACATGATCCCATATGAATATCTTCTTGCAGACCGAATTTTATATTTTTTATAATGTTTTAACTATTTTTTAAGATAGGTAGAAAATAACTTGATATGAAAATTCTAGACCATCCAAAATAGTGATTTTGTACCTAATTTGAAAAATAGTAAAAAAATTTATAAAAAATATAAAATTTGGTCTACAAGTACATATTCATATGAAAATCATTTTAAACGATTCGGATCGACTGTTAGGATTTTGAAAATGAAAATATTGATCAGTATTACGAACTAGATTGTGATATGCATAGATATTCGGATACGGATAATTAAAATTTGAGACTATATCCATATCCATATTCGCACGGATATTTGAATATTGGATATCCGTATCTAATTTTCTGATACGGTCGAATAATTTCCGACATGTTTGCACCCCTAATATATACACCAAAATTTTTAAATTTGACATACTTAAAAAAAATTGTTGGTTTTATTTTAACATTTGAGTTTTAAAATTCGTATTACAAAAGAAAATTTTAAAATTGAGGAACGATAGATGCACACAAAGTTAGAAATATTTGAACCTAACTTGTTCAAACTCAACTCATTTATATATATTTTAGTTAGATTGCAAAATTAAATGTACTCATTGGCAGAGAAAATTATTTTACGTACCAACATCAATATTCAATATGATATTAACATCCGGACAAGATTCAATCAACAAAAGAAATGTCGAACTTTTTATTAATACCATTTCAAAAAATAAATAAATCAAATCACCACTGATTATGAGAAATTCCAAAAATACCAGAGCTGCTAATTCAATCTGCGGTCCCATTAATAGAGAGCCGCAGATTGAATTAGAGGCTCTCCAAAAATCTAAATATAAATATATTACAGTGGAAGGCCGTCAATTCAATCTGCGGCCTCTATTAATGGTACTCCAAATTGAATTGGCGGTCATGTTATTTTTGAAATTCATCATAATTTATGGTTTTTTAGGTTTTTTTTTTGTTTTGAAATTATGGTATAAATGCTATCTTTAAACTGTTGTTACTTTGCTATCAACTAAACAATCCAATCAGTATTGGACGCGTGGAGTCCAGAGAGAGATCAACGCGTGGTCACTAATTTTTTAAAAGTGTTTATGATTCCCATCTCCATGGTATGGATCTCTCAATTGATGGCAACTATTTGGGTCACCTATCAAAACTCATAACATGTTTAATTAATATTTCTTAATTCTGGTTCTCTGTTTCCTTTCCTATATCTGCTGTTATTCTTGAGGGATAACAGGAAACTGCGATTTCATTCTCATCTGTTGATATTAATTGAGATTCGCACTTAAAAATATGTGAATGGATGAGATTGGTTCTCTTTTGCGTTGTAATTAAGTTACAACATGTTTGTTATACTATACTGTGATTATATGTGACTGGTCATGTTTGATCATGTTTGATTATTTTATTTTTACAATTTAGATTAGTTTATTCAATATTTACCATTCAATCAAGATATAAAAATTCTAATTATACATGACTTGGGTAATTACGTCTTGTGTCGTAATAAGATATTTCACATGAAGTTCTGTGTAAAATTTTCAAAAAAATGGTCACGTTACGAAAATAGTCACTATATTTGAGTATGGAACAAATAAGTCACGGTATGTGACGTATCAGATCACATAATGATTTTTTTTACATCTCTAATTTTATGTATGACCCTCAGTAACTTTTAATTTACATATTTCCCTTTTAAAGTTCATAATATCAACCTTCAATATGAAAATAAAATACATTTTTAAAATATGAGTTAGAGGCTAATAATTTCAAATTCCTGTGTATAAAGTTTAATACAGTTGTGGTCAAATTAATCTTTTTGAAAGCGTTTATGATTTAGATCTCCATGTTTCGGATCTCTGGAGAGAGAGCAACAATTTGGGCCACCTATCAAAACTCATAACATGTTTTATTTTAATTCTGGTTCTCTGCTTCCTAGCACGTTACTCGCCACGTTCCACGGGCCTCCAAAAGGGCAATTTGGACCCCCCCCCCCCCCCCCCCCAAAAAAAAAAAAAAAAAAAAAAAAAACCATGAACTGGTGTCTGGTGGTGAAGAAAATATATAACAGTCAATTTTGGAAGGAGAACTAGGGTACTTCTAAGTTCACCAATACTTTTTGTACAGAGTCAAGTGGTCAAAAAGTGTTCAAAAATAAATAATAGTAAATTTTGAGATTTTCAAGGTTCATACAGTCGATCCAAACTGTTCAAAATAATATATTCAATACATTTTGTGAACTCAACTCTACACCTATCGAATTGACTTCAAAGAACAAATTCAAACTGTTAAAATTCTTCTACTTTACTAGTAATGAGTCTACATGCAAAAAATTTAAAATTTAAAATTAATTTTGTATAGAGTCAAGTGGTAAAAAAATATCCAAAAAATATATAACAGTAAATTTTGGGAGTAGAACTAGGGTGCTCCTAAGTTCACCAATACCTTTTGTGAACTCAACTCTAAATCTATCGGATTGACTTCAAAAGACGAATTCAAACCGTTAAAATTCTTCTACTTTACTAGTGATGCGTCTACGTGTAAAAATTTAAAATTTAAAATTAATTTTGTATAGAATCAAGTGGTCAAAAAGTGTCCAAAAAATGAATGCATTAAAATTAATTTATAAACCTTCTAATTTTGACCACTTGACTTTATACTAAATTAATTCAAAACTGTAAAATTTTCACATGTAGACCCATCACTCGTAAGGTAGAAGAATTTCAACAGTTTGGATTCATCGTTTGAAGTCAATTTGATAAGTTTTAAAGTTGAGTTCACAAGAAAACTTGGTGAACTTAGGAGGCACCCTAGTTCTACTCAATGAAAAAAATACATTATTTAATAGCAACAATGGAAATAATAACGACACATATCCAAAAAATTATGTGTGTGACTATTATTATAATTATTCATGTATTATAAAATAAACTGCATAAAATGCTTGATGCTAAATGAAAATTACTTGATTGGAATCAAGGTGACAAACAAAAGTTCATCTATCAAATAAATCAAACCACATCAATAAAAAAATGATGAAAATACTTGGTCTATTTTCAAAATAAGAAAAAGAAAAACTAATTTGATTTTTTTTTTTTAAATTCAAGGATCAAGTTAGTGCAAGTGAAAATTCAAATCTTTTTGTGTTATGATCTGATGGCATCAAT
The DNA here is from genome assembly GCA_964058825.1 of Carex arenaria. Lineage (NCBI taxonomy): Eukaryota > Viridiplantae > Streptophyta > Magnoliopsida > Poales > Cyperaceae > Carex > Carex arenaria. The sequence continues at coordinate 19,384 of CAXKVW010001657.1, forward strand.
TCATAGCAAAGGAGAAAAACGAATTACAATATATACATGAAGCATTACGAGGTAGAATTTATTTGAAGTATGAACTTCATTAAATTTTTTTGGAAGTAGGAACTTCATTAATTAATGCAATAAAGAATTGAAAATAAAGGGATTAATTTGACTGAAAGAAACATGATTAGAATAAAATTACGCCTCTAGAATCTTGATTGTCTAACTCATAATAAATAGTAAACATTAGCTTCAAGTACCGAGGCATATATTTTCTGCCACATTTTTGGAATCTCGCACAAAGCAAGTTCAATTTTAAATATTTTAAGTGTATTGACTCATAATAAATAATAGACATTAGCTTCAAGTACCGAGGCATATAATTTCTGCCACATTTTTGGAATTTTGCTTACAAAACAAGTTCAATTTTAAGAGCATGTTCGGCTGCAGTTTGGAAAAGAGAATTGGTACATGAACGAATGAATAGTAAACAGCGGGTTACTGTTTACACGGAAAAAAAAAATTCAGTTTATTTTTTTCCTGCATGAACAGTAACACGCGTGATTACAGCCAAACATGTCCTACATATTTTAAGTGTACTGACTTGAAAATCTTGTCATATATATGCAGCAGTTCCTTCAAAACAAAAAAAAAATGACTTATAAATTATAATCAATTAAATTATAAAGCTTTAATCTTAGGTGAAATTGAATTATAAGGAGGACAATTCAATTTTGGACTCTTAAATGAACAATATTTAATAAAATTATATACATATATATATATATATATATATTTTTTTTTTCATTTTTTAGATACAAATACAGAGCAGATATCAGACATATCAAACGGATACGGATACAAATCTAGTTCAGATCGGATATTTATTAAAATAATATAAAAATATTAAAGTTCATAATATCTATCTAATTATAATGCTGAATAATATAAATGTTTCATAATATATATTAAAATATATAATATATATCTACTATTTGAATACAGATAATTAAAACATAAAATCATATCAATATCCTTATCAACACGGATATTCAAATATTATTAATACTGTATTCACCTCTAGCAGGTGTCCAACAAAAAATATTTTTAAGCAGCAAGAAGAAATTTATATAGTGAAGATTTGACAGGTGAATATTTGGCAATCTTAATTAGTGGGTCTCGTGTAAAGTAAACAAGACCATGCAAAGAGGCGATCATTTCGGTTGCTATTTCTTTATCATATCTTCTTATTTCTTTATTTATATTTAAATATTCCACGATAGATTATATTATTTTTCTACATTCCACCAATCAAGATTCAAGAGCAGTGTAAGCACGTGAATAATATATTATTTGCATGCGCATTGGCAACAAGCAAATACGTGCATGTAATTCCTTTATTCTCGAAAAACCACAAAAAAAAAAAAAGCAACAAACTTTTGTGCCGGGCTTTTTGTAAAAAGAACACAAATATAATATTGTTTACGCTGTAATAATTAGACCCCCACTTCACTTGTGTGCAAGTGCAAGTGCAACATTTTCCATTTTGAAATGGTAAAGTTTAAAGTGGGTACTTTAAGCACTTTTACTTTGCTAATTAATTAAATTAACATCGCATGCAAGTGGCATCTCCATCAAATTGATACATAAACAACATGAAGCACTAGAGCAAGTACACTTTGTGCTTGCTCAAAATTGGTTCTAGGACAACATTAAACTATCAACAATTGGTCAACAAACTAAAAAATTTCTATAAAAAATAATCTATAATTCTAAGAGAAGGGATAATCCACTTACAATATTTTACAACAATTCGGTTTTGAGATTTTCAAGGTTCATACAGTCGATCCAAACTATTCAAAATGATATATTAAAATGTGCTTGGAGATCAAATTTTACATTTTATTTAAGTATTTTTATAAAATTGTTGTTTTTAGATAATTTTGGACCACTAAAAACAACAATTTTGTAAAATATTTAATAAATAGTAAAAAAAATTCAAATAAAAATGTAAAATTTGATCTCCAAGCACATTTTAATATAGATATCATTTTGAACGATTTGGAACTTTGGATCGACTATTTAGATTTTGAAAATCGCAAAACTGAATTGTTGTAAAATGTTGTAAGTGAATCTCTCCTCTAATTCTAAATACAATTGGTTATAGTTGAGTTCAAAATTTTCATGTGCCCCGCCAATTTCTATCAAAATCGTTTGGATTTTTTCAACAAAAAAATACAAGGACCAAGAGCGGAACTAGAAAATTAAGATAGAAGAAATTAAATGAATAAGTGTCATGTAATTTTAGTTGATGAGAGGAGGTTAATAGTAATATTTTCAAGATAAAATCGAGTCAAGAGAAAAATACGAGAAAATAACAACATCAATTTTTAAGTAGTTTGGTCAAGATCCACTCCAATAAAAGATCAAATTAAGACCAAGTGTACAATCATTAAATCTTAATCACTCAACTTACAAATTCACTGACCAAGAAAAGTGCTAAGCTAGTACTTTTTTTAGAGTAGAATAAATATTATTTAGAATGTATAAATACAAAAAAGGTATTGATTCGAAAAGAGTTCATTTGTTATTCCTACTAATTTTAGAATTAGCTAATTACGCTACACGTGCTACTTAATTAAAAGAGTAAAACTATATTTAAATTATAGTAGAACTAGGGTGTTCTTAAGTTCACCAAGTTTTCTTGTGAACTCAACTCTAAAATTTATCAGATTGACTTCAAATGACGAATCCGAACGGTGAAGTTCTTCTACCTTACGAGTGATGCATCTACATGCAAAAATTTTAAACTTTCAAACTAATTTAGTATTAAATCAAGCGGTCAAAAGTAGAAGGTTTATAAATTAATTTTAATGCATTTATTTTTTGAACAATTTTTTATCACTTGACTCTATACATAATTAATTCAAAATTTTAAAATTTTTGTATGTAAACGCATTACTTGTAAGGTATAAGGATTTCAACGGTTTGAATTCATCATTTGAAGTCAATCCGATAGATTTTAAAGTTGAATTCACAGAAAAGCTTGATGAACTTAAGAACACCCTAGTTCCACTCTTTAAATTATATTTAAATTAAAATAACAACATTTTTTTATTAGTGTATTTTGTGAATTCAAACAAACCATACCTAAGTGATTGAGGCACAGTTAGAAATTTAAAATATTTGGAATTTGTTTTTGATCCTCCCGAAGGATAACCTATTCAATTTAAATATTTTGACTTCGTTGCCGGTTCATCCAAATGATCTAACTATATTAATTTGGACAAATTTGATAACGACAATAAATTAAAAAAAAAAATGTGGTGGTACATAATATATTCTATCTTTTACTAAAGTCATCCTCAAAATATTACATTCACACAAACAAATCCCTATTATGACATTTTTTTTCTTATTAAATTAAAAGTGGGCTACCCGGCCGGCTTTGATTTGGATAAATTGGACAACATGGTTTCCAATTTCCTTAAAAGTATTAATTAATTAGAAGAATATATATATTAAATTCCTCAACAATATATAACTGTAGCTATAACCACATACCATCACAATTTGTATATATGAAATTATTTTCTTAGTTGTGGTCCTCATCACCAATGACATTTTTTTTCAATAAGCACGTTTTGAATACTTACTGCATATAAACAGTTCTTTTTCAAATAAAATATCCTTAATTGGTACCACTATTTAAATATATTAACCTAGTTACTACAGTACAACAAACTTTCATTAATTGTGCATCTACCTAGGAAACTATATATATATAGAGATATATAGTAGAACTAGAGTGCTCCTAAGGGTACTAAGTCCCTTTGCACTTTTAACTCTAAAATCTATCGGATTAACTTCGAACGACGAATTCAAACAGTTGAAATTCTTCTACCTTATGAGTGATGCGCCTACATGTGAAAATTATAAAGTTTCGAATTAATTTAGTATAAAGTCAAGTAGTAAAAAGGCTTCCAAAAAGTGAATGCATTAAAATTAATTTAGAAACCTTCTAATTTTGACCACTTGACTTTGTACTAAATTAATTCGAAACTTTAAAATTTTCACATGTAGACGCATCACTCGTAAAGTAGAAGAATTTCAATGGTTTGGATTCGTCGTTCGAAGTTAATCCGATATATTTTAGAGTTAAGAGTACAAAGGAGCTTGGTATTCCTAGGAGCACCCTAGTTCTACTCACACACACACACACACACACACACACGTACATGTACATGTACATACATGTATATATATGGGCTATGATGCATTGCAATGTAAGTCCTTTTATACATTAGACCCTAAACCATTGGATTTGAAGTTCAAACAATCAATTTAAATGGCTCAACATCTTCATATTAAAATGTTCTTGGAGACAAAATTTTATATTTTTTTGGAAATTTTTTACTATTGTTTTAGAATTTTTGAAAATCATTGTTTTTCAGAAATTTCTGCCCCATAGAAAAACAAGGATTTTAAAAAAAATTAGCAAACAATTTAAAAAAAAATGTAAAATTTGGTCTTCAAGCACATTTTAATATGGATATCAAATTAAACGATTTGGATCGGTTGTTTAGAAATCAAAACTAACGATTTATAGTCCAATGTACAAAAGAGCATATATATTAATGCACTATAACCCAACTCTATGTGTGTGTATAATATATCATACACATTATATTTTTACCACAAAGAAAAATTAGATGATTTTTCTCTGTGATAACAAAATTAACTAATTACAACTTAAGACCACCCGTAATTAAGCTATCCCTTGAACTGTGGAACCCACCACACAGCCACACATTTTTAGTCTTAATTTTGGGTGCCTTTGCGCCGCGTACTTTGTCATCACTTTAATTATTATATATTACAGACTATTAACAAAATCCAAGAACTTTAATTAAGCTTTAACATGTATAGTAACCTACCTAACCTAGATCAAATTAAGACTAAGTGTACAATCATTAAATTTTAACCGCTCAACTTACAAATTCACAAATTCGAAAAGAGTTAATTTGTTATTCCTACGAATTTTAGAATTAGCTAATTATGCTACATTTTGTGTATGCCTCTCATCTCATCAGGCTTGATTTAGCAGGATGTTAGAAAAATATATTATATTTGACATGCTATATTAAGAAGAAAGAATTTAGTATTTTAGTATAAGATATTTTAGGACGTGTTATTTATAGGGTTCTCTTTTAGATGCTATAAATTATGTTATTTATACTCTATGTAATAATGAAGTTAAGAATACAATTAAGTTTTCTCATAAAATTATGTCTCTTCTTTCTGGTCTCTCCTTCGAAATTCTAACAAATTAGTATCAGAGCCAAGTTCATTGTCGACGGTTGTTCGGTGATTTGAGGGCTATTTCGTTGCTGCCATTGAGGGTTTTAAGATTCGTCTTTGTATCGTGTGAGAAGCATTCAAACGCTAGGTGTTTCCTCTGTGCACTCATTCTCCGTGTAAAGACAAACAAGTAGAGGTATCATTCTTTTAAGATGGAAGAACGTGATCCGTTAAGGTCTATATTTTAGACTATACCAAATTTCTCAATGACATGGAGAGAATTGGTATTAAGGTGGACGATGAGAATGGAAAACAAAAGAGAAAGAACTTGATTTCATCATCGACCTATTCGAGCTCTAAGTACAAAAACCTAATTTACAACTATTATAGGAAGAAAGGTCACATGAAGACTGATTGTTTTAAGTTCAAAAATAAACAGAAGGCATACAAGAATGATATTTCTTTAGGCGATTCTAATTTATTTGAAATTCAAGGTGATGATGTGCTTTATGAATTTATTTTAAGGTTTTGTTTCAGGATGAGATTTCAGATCAAGAGGATAATTGTTGTGTATGTCTCTCATCTCATTATATATTTTCATCAGGCTTGATTTAACAATTAAATAGGCTATATTTGACATGCTATATTAAGAAGAAATAATTTAGTATATAATATAGGATATTTTATGACGTATTATTTATAGAGCTATATTTTTAAATATTTATGTTGTTATAAATTATGTCATTTATACTCTATATAATAATAAAGTAAAAAATACAATTAAATTTTCTCATAAAATTATGTGTCTCATTTCTGACCTCTCCTTCGAAACCCTAATTATCAGAAGACAAGACCTCGTGGTTGCTATCGGGGGCAATTTGAATGGTACCTCTAAAGTATAAGACAAATCCAACCCTAATTATTACACGACATCTATGATATTATTCATCTCAGGCCCCTCCTCTTGAACTCCTGTTCAATGGACACGCGGAGCAATGAACAGCATGATCCCACTTTTGTTCGCCTAGATCGATTTCATATTTGAACCAACTTGATTTTTGACAGGATCAAGCTGCTAGCAAGAGGTTGAAATAAACCCTGTTTACACGAGATATGCACTAGCAAAGTCGCTTGCATGATTGTTCACAAGTACCCAGTGTGATAGTTATCCTTGTCTCCTTGGGATATAGGCCTCTCGTGCTACTTAAAATTAAAAGAGACTGCTATTTTGTGAATTCGAACATACCACATGGTTGAGGCACTGTTAGAAATTTAAACTGTTTGGAATTTGTTTTCGATCCTTCCAAAGGATAAGCTATTCAATTTCAATATTTTAGACTTCGTTGCCGGTTCATCCAAATGATCTACTATTCAATTTGGACAAATTTGATAACGACAATAAATCTAATTTTGTCAACTCTTTTTTTTTTTTCTAAAAAAAAAATGGTGGTGCATAATATAATATATCTTTTATTAAAAAAAAGTCTACATCTTCAAAATATTATATGAACATACATCACACAAATACAAAAAATTCCTATCATAGCACAAAATGTATTCCGTCCACCCACTCTTTTATTGTCAAATAAAGAAAGGGGAGCTCGGGAGAAGAAAAAAAAAACCGAACTGCTTATCTTGGAGAATAAAAACCTTCAAAATAAAGAGAGGAGATGGTGATGAAACGAAGAGTGGTGACCAGATCCATTATGTAAAAACACCGTGTTCAGATCCACTAGGTAGAAACATTTGCTCAAACGGAGGAACACGACGGACATAGTGAAGGAGTAGCTAGTTAGAGTGGGCACGGGGGGGGGGGGGGGGGGGGGGGCGCGGGTTGGCACATCGCCTCATGCAATTTTAGAACTTTTAGGCATATGTAGTAAGCGACACCGCTTTTTTAGTTCTACTAGAGACATAAATAATATATATAGTTAATTATACGAGCATCACTAGGAGTACTAAGCTCCTTTATACTCTTAATTCTAAAATATATCGGATTAACTTCGAATGACAAATCCAAACCGTTGAAATCTTTCTACCTTATGAGTGATGCGTCTACATGTGAAAATTTTAAAGTTTTGAATTAATTTA
>CAXKVW010001658.1:2500-5000 GCA_964058825.1 Carex arenaria
CCCAACCCGTCGGGACTTCGTACACTGCGTTGTGTGTACGCGTGGCTGCATATGCATATGCTTCGGGGCAGGGCACGCCACGCAAAGACGCCCTGCCCCCAACCCGTCGGGACTTCGTACACTGCGTTGTGTGTACGCGTGGCTGCATATGCATATGCTTCGGGGCAGGGCGCGCCACGCAAAGACGCCCTGCCCCCAACCCGTCGGGACTTCGTACACTGCGTTGTGTGTACGCGTGGCTGCATATGCATTTGCTTCGGGGCAGGGCGCGCCACGCAAAGACGCCCTGCCCCCAACCCGTCGGGACTTCGTACACTGCGTTGTGTGTACGCGTGGCTGCATATGCATATGCTTCCGGGCAGGGCGCGCCACGCAAAGACGCCCTGCCCCCAACCCGTCGGGACTTCGTACACTGCGTTGTGTGTACGCGTGGCTGCATATGCATATGCTTCCGGGCAGGGCTCGCCACGCAAAGACGCCCTGCCCCCAACCTGTCGGGACTTCGTACACTGCGTTGTGTGTACGCGTGGCTGCATATGCATATGCTTCCGAGCAGGGCGCGCCACGCAAAGACGCCCTGCCCCCAACCAGTCGGGACTTTCGGTTACTTCGGGCCATTTTTCGGCTGCTTCGGGCCATTTTTCGGCTGCTTCGGGACATTTTTCGGCTGCTTCGGGCCATTTTTCGGCTACTTCGGCTACATTTTGGCTACTTCAGGCTACATTTCGGCTACTTCGGGGACTTTCGGCTACTTCGGGCCATTTTTTGGCTACGTCAGGGACTTTCGGCTACTTCGGGCCATTTTTCGGCTACTTCGGCTACATTTCGGCTACTTCGGGCTACATTTCAGCTACTTCGGGTACTTTCAGCTACTTCGGGCCATTTTTCGGCTACCTCGGGCAATTTTTCAGCTACTTCGGCCACTTTTCGGCTACTTCGGGTCCTTTTTCGGCTACTTCGGGCACTTTCGGCTACTTCGGGCCATTTTTCAGCTATCTCAGGCAATTTTTCGGCTACTTCGGGCACCTATCGGCTACTTCGGGCACTTTTCGGCTACTTTCGGCTACTTCGGGTCATTTTTCGGCTACTTCGGGTCATTTTTCGTCTACTTCGGGCCATGTACACTCCCGTGCGTGTACCTCAGGGGCCATGTACACCACCCGGCCTGCACATGGAGGGGCACCCTTTCCGAAAATCCTTGCCCCCTAATAGGGAATATGCATTTTGGGTCTCCAGCCACGCCCAGGGTTACCACCCCCTGGAAATCCCCCAGGTTTCCCCCCCATTTTACTTAGAAGTGCTAACGCTAAGGGCGCTACTGCACCAACGCTACTTCGGGCCATTTTTCGGCTACTTCGGGCCATTTTTCGGCTACTTCGGGCTACTTTTCAGCTACTTCGGGCCATTGTCCGGCTACTTCGGGCACTTTCGGCTACTTCGGGTCATTTTTCGGCTACTTCGGGCCATTTTTCGGCTACTTCGGGCACTTTTCGGCTACTTCGGGCCACTTTTCGGCTACTTCAGGCTACTTTTTGGCTACTTCGGGATACTTTCAGGCTACTTCGGGGCATTTTCCGGCTACTTCGGGCACTTTCCGCTACTTCGGGTCATTTTTCGGCTACTTCTGGCCAATTTTCGGCTACTTCGGGCCATTTTCGGCTACTTCGGGCCTTTTTTCGGCTACTTCGACTACATTTTGGCTACTTCGGGCTACATTTGGGCTACTTCGGCTACATTTGGGCTACTTCGGCTACATTTTAGCTACTTCGGGGTACATTTCAGCTAATTCGGGGCCATTTTTCGGCTACTTCGGGCAATTTTCGGCTACTTCGGGCCAATTTTCGGCTACTACGGCTACATTTCGGCTACTTCGGGCTACATTTCGGCTACTTCGGGCACTTTCAGCTACGTCAAGTCATTTTTCGGCTACTTCGGGCACTTTCGGCTACTTCGGGCCATTTTTCGGCTACTTCGGGCAATTTTCGGCTACTTCGGGCAATTTTCGGCTACTTCGGTCCATTTTTTGGCTACTTCGGGCCATTTTCCGTCTACTACGGGCACTTTCGGCTACTTCGGGTCATTTTTCGGCTACTTCGGGTCATTTTTCGGCTACTTCGGGCACTTTTCGGCTATTTCGGGCCATTTTTCGGCTACTTCAGGCCACCTTTCGGCTACTTCGGGCCATTTTCCGGCTACTTCGGGCACTTTCAGCTACTTCGGGCCATTTTTCGGCTACTTCGGCTACATTTTGGCTACTTCGGCTACATTTTGGCTACTTCGGGCTACATTTCGGCTACTTCGGGCTACATTTCGGCTACTTCGGGCCATTTTTTTGCTACGTCGGGGACTTTCGGCTACTTCGGGCTATATTTCGGCTACTTCGGGCCATTTTTCGGCTACTTCGGGGCAATTTTCGGCTACTTCGGAGCAATTTTCGGCTACTTCGGGCCAATTTTCGGCTACTTCGGCTACATTTCAGCTACTTCGGGCTACATTTCGG
>CAXKVW010001658.1:15000-16720 GCA_964058825.1 Carex arenaria
GCCACGCAAAGACGCCCTGCCCCCAACCCGTCGGGACTTCGTACACTGCGTTGTGTGTACGCGTGGCTGCATATGCATATGCTTCGGGGCAGGGCGCGCCACGCAAAGACGCCCTGCCCCCAACCCGTCGGGACTTCGTACACTGCGTTGTGTGTACGCGTGGCTGCATATCCATATGCTTCCGGGCAGGGCGCGCCACGCAAAGACGCCCTGCCCCCAACCCGTCGGGACTTCGTACACTGCGTTGTGTGTACGCGTGGCTGCATATGCATATGCTTCGGGGCAGGGCGCGCCACGCAAAGACGCCCTGCCCCCAACCCGTCGGGACTTCGTACACTGCGTTGTGTGTTCGCGTGGCTGCATATGCATATGCTTCGGGGCAGGGCGCGCCACGCAAAGACGCCCTGCCCCCAACCCGTCGGGACTTCGTACACTGCGTTGTGTGTACGCGTGGCTGCATATGCATATGCTTCGGGGCAGGGCACGCCACGCAAAGACGCCCTGCCCCCAACCCGTCGGGACTTCGTACACTGCGTTGTGTGTACGCGTGGCTGCATATGCATATGCTTCGGGGCAGGGCGCGCCACGCAAAGACGCCCTGCCCCCAACCCGTCGGGACTTCGTACACTGCGTTGTGTGTACGCGTGGCTGCATATGCATTTGCTTCGGGGCAGGGCGCGCCACGCAAAGACGCCCTGCCCCCAACCCGTCGGGACTTCGTACACTGCGTTGTGTGTACGCGTGGCTGCATATGCATATGCTTCCGGGCAGGGCGCGCCACGCAAAGACGCCCTGCCCCCAACCCGTCGGGACTTCGTACACTGCGTTGTGTGTACGCGTGGCTGCATATGCATATGCTTCCGGGCAGGGCTCGCCACGCAAAGACGCCCTGCCCCCAACCTGTCGGGACTTCGTACACTGCGTTGTGTGTACGCGTGGCTGCATATGCATATGCTTCCGAGCAGGGCGCGCCACGCAAAGACGCCCTGCCCCCAACCAGTCGGGACTTTCGGTTACTTCGGGCCATTTTTCGGCTGCTTCGGGCCATTTTTCGGCTGTTTCGGGACATTTTTCGGCTGCTTCGGGCCATTTTTCGGCTACTTCGGCTACATTTTGGCTACTTCAGGCTACATTTCGGCTACTTCGGGGACTTTCGGCTACTTCGGGTCATTTTTTGGCTACGTCAGGGACTTTCGGCTACTTCGGGCCATTTTTCGGCTACTTCGGCTACATTTCGGCTACTTCGGGCTACATTTCAGCTACTTCGGGTACTTTCAGCTACTTCGGGCCATTTTTCGGCTACCTCGGGCAATTTTTCAGCTACTTCGGCCACTTTTCGGCTACTTCGGGTCCTTTTTCGGCTACTTCGGGCACTTTCGGCTACTTCGGGCCATTTTTCAGCTATCTCAGGCAATTTTTCGGCTACTTCGGGCACCTATCGGCTACTCCGGGCACTTTTCGGCTACTTTCGGCTACTTCGGGTCATTTTTCGGCTACTTCGGGCACTTTTCGGCTACTTCGGGCCACTTTTCGGCTACTTCAGGCTACTTTTTGGCTACTTCGGGATACTTTCAGGCTACTTCGGGGCATTTTCCGGCTACTTCGGGCACTTTCCGCTACTTCGGGTCATTTTTCGGCTACTTCTGGCCAATTTTCGGCTACTTCGGGCCATTTTCGGCTACTTCGGGCCTTTTTTCGGCTACTTCGACTACATTTTGGC